>VDFB02134648.1:140046-243291 GCA_007258455.2 Sequoia sempervirens | reverse complement strand
TAGTGTAGTGATTTGGATGAGTATGTGATAAGCTATGGCCATTTTATCCACACCAAATATAGGTTACATGGTAGCTACTAAAACCTATAAGGATTCAATTTGTCAGTTTAAATTATGTTTATACGTTGAGCTCCATCATAAGGTAATTAGAGTTTATTGTGATACTTAAAGTTTCATGAGTATGGAAAATAACCTAACCTTTCAACTATAGATAAAACACATTGATGTATAAAATCATTGTGTTTATGGCATGGTGGAATATGAGAGGATGTTGTTAGAGAGAATGGATACTTTTGAGAACAATGGAGATGTCTTAAAAAATATAATTAGCATAGAAAATATTAGGTGGTGTAGAAATTCTATAACCTTCTAATCCCCCATAAAATAGTTGATAATATTGGTAATTTTTTTATTCTTGCAAGGTTTTTGATAACTAGGAGAATGCTAGGAAAGTGTCACAACCTTGCATCATAAAGTGTAATTGCAATTTTTGGGCTACAAACAATGGTTTTGGCACCAAAAGTTACTAAAATAGTCTTCAATTGACTAAAATTGGTTGCAGTGATATACAACTCTCCAAATCAAATTCTTAGGTCAAAAGTTGTGGCTTCCAAAATTTAGGATCCCACTTCAAAATTTAAGAGAATATATAAAACATAAGATAGCCATCAGATAGCTATAAGAGATAATTCACAACCTGCAACATGTAATTATGAATATCATAAAGCATATTAGGGGGTTTGAATAAGACAATTTGGAGTGCCCAAGTTAGGGGATAACTAAGATGTGTTGTAGCAAATTTTAATAGGACTTCTCTTAGGACTTGGATATTAATATTTGAATAGGATATTTGGGTGTCACTTTTGGGTACTATTATATCATAGCTTTTCTATTCCCCTTTGGTAGTTTCATGTATTGGTTTCTCTATTTATTGAGTGTTTAGGGTGGAGTTTGCATAACATATTTTGTAGGTCTTGGTATGCTGTCAAAATACTTTAGATTTGAGTGTTGTCATTTCCTATTGTGAAGGATCCTTACCTATGTGATGTAGAGCAAGGTGGAGGTTCTCAATTTAATCACAATTCAACACACTTATCAACTTGGAAACCCTAACTTAGTGTTTTGTTCACAATTCCTTCAAAATTCCTTGTAGCACTCCAAACAGTGAATTTTGATCATATCTTTCAAAGAATATTTCAAACCCATAAATGAATCATCATTTCTGATACCCTTCATGCCCTTTTGCAGCATATCAAATTTGGGGATGGTCTTATTTTGTAACAACACCCTCTAAAATTGACTGCTACACTGGAACTAGGTCAAATTAGCCATGTTTTCCAAAGAAACTATGAGAAATCCTTCCTCCAATATATCAAACTTCATTCCATGACTTCAACTAGAGCATACGGGGCCTGGAAATACAAATTTCATCAATTGCAACATTCACAAGTTCATCTAATATCAAAACCCTACTTTTAACCTACACTCCTAAGCCTAATACATAGAGATATTAGGCTAGGTCTTGATCAAACACTGCCCTACCTCCATCCCCTGCATCTACAAACCTAAAAAACATGAAAAATAACTTAACTACTCCCATTCCACTAATTTTCAGAATTTTCTACCAGTGGAATTGTTCCCTACTTCAAATTTTTGTTCTCAAACCCTCAAACCTAAGGTTTTCTAGTTGATTTCATAAATTTTCTTCTAACTCAACCAAATCTCAATTAAAACCAATGCAAATAAAACCAAAATATGGTTAATTCATTCTTCCAACAATTCTAGAGCAATTTATGTCATTTGGAAATAGTACGTAGCAATACAACTTGTTGTAGCAACAAAATTCAATGAAAACATACAAAATGGAATTATTCTTATTGCTTGATCACCAAAAATATCACCAGAAGAATGCCTCAAACATCCAAGGCATATTTAATTTTTTTCCCAAACAAAACCAATGATTCAAACTAATTTTTGAATGACTTGATCGTTCACCTTCCTAATATATCCAAAAATGCAAAGTTGCATTGCAACTTTTGCAACATTTGACATAATATGACAACTTTTTACACAACCGACCCCATGAGACTCAAAATATTAGAAATGGTCTAAATAGACCTTATTACATCAAAAATGGACTCAAAACACCAAAAACCCAACATCTAACACCTGATACATGACAAAAGCTAGGAGCCCTTGCACCATACACCCGGGGAGAGAAAAATCTCAAGTTCCACTTGAGATCAAATCTTGTACTATGGTTTCATGTTTCTTGATGTCTTCTTCTCTCATCCAGGTGGCATCCTCCATTGGAAGGCCTTAACACTTCACTAGGTCCTCATTGTACACCTTATCCCTTGTCCTTTTCGCTTCCTTTGTGTCCAAAATGCATTCAAGCTTCAATGGCTAACTTGGTGGTAATTCCTTAACCCAATCTTCATCTAGAACTCTTGATGTACCTGCTTCTTCACCTACAATCTCATATCCTTTAAAAGGATAAATGTCAGAAACATTGAAAATTGGATAGATAGCCACTCTAGGAGGGAGTTCTATCTCATAGGCATTTTCTCCAAATTTGTGGACCACCCTACATTGCCCAATCTTCTTCATATGTAGCTTTGAATACTTTCCTTTTGGTAGCCTTTCCTTCCTTAAATGATCCAATACCAAGTCTCCCACTTTAAACTAAAATTCTCTTCTTTTCAAGTTTGCATGTTTCTTGTACTTTTCCACACTCTTTTTAATATTTTCTTTAACTTGTTGATGTATTTCTTTCATTTCCATTGCAAATTCTTCTCCTTCAGCACTCCTTCTCTCCATACCACTCAAATATCTAAGTTCAAACACTTCCCTAGGATTCAATCCATATACAATTTCAAATGGGATTTTTCCAACACTTCTATTAATAGAGTTATTATATACAAACTCAGCTTGGGGAAGAATTAGATCTCATTATTTTGAATGCTCTTTTGTCAAACATCTGAGAAGATTCCCAAGGATCCTATTGACAACTTCAGTCTACCCATTTGTTTGTGGATGATAGGTAGAGCTAAAAGTCAAGTTTGTTCCCAAATTCTTCCAAAGGGTTCTCCAAAAGTGACCCACAAACTTACTATTGCTGTCAGAAACAATTATCAATGGAAATCCATGGATCCTAACCACCTCCTTGAAAAACAACCCTATAATGTATGAGGCATCATTTTTGCATTTACAGGGTATAAAATTAAACCGGTCTACAACAACAAACAAGCTTTCAAATCCCCTTTGAGTTTTGGGTAACACCAACACAAAATACATGTTGATGGATTCCCATGGCCTATTTGGAATTTGAAAAGGTTGATAAAGACCTGCATTTGTACTAGAATCCTTGGCTTTTTGACATACAACACACATTTCAACAATTTTTTTGATATCATTGGGAATCTTGGGCCAATAGAAATACCTTCTTACCTACTCCAAGGTTTTCTCCACACCAAAATGACCCTCTAAGCTTCCTCAATTCTTTTTCTTAATCAGATTAGTCCTCATAGAACATTTGGGAATACACAATTGAGCACCCTTAAACAATAATCCTTCTTGGATCAAGAAATTAGAATTGTCTACATGAAATGTACCATTAAACTAAATGCAAGAAGCATAGAAATCCTTGAAATCATCATCTCCTTCATACATACCTTTCAAAGCATCAATACCTACACTTTGGAGTTGAATTTCTTGAATCAACATTTGTCTTCTGCTCAAAGCATCTACCGCCTTGTTTAACTACCCCTTCTTGTGTTTTATGGTGAAAGTATAGCTTTGGAGGTACTCCACCCACCATGTCTTTGTTTGAGTTTGTCTTGGCTGTTTAAGAAAATCAAAGCATGATTGTCATTAAAAACAATAAACTCTTTAGGAAGGAGATAGTGTCTCCACTTTTTCAATGCTTGGACCATGGCATACAATTCCAAGTCATAAGAAGAATACTTCTTATTTTCCTCATTGAGCTTCTTGCCAAAAAATTCTACAAGTCTACCCTCTTGGCTCAAGACTGCTCCAATTGCATACCCACTTGCATTACATTCAATTGTAAACACCTTATTAAAATCAGGCAATGCTAAGATGGGTTGTTGTGCTATTCTTTGTTTCAGATATGGAAAGCCTTTTTCTTCCTCAGAAGACCATACAAACCTTGTCCTTGTATCCCCTTTGATTGTATTAATTATTTGAGAGAAAATATGACTAAAATTCTTCACAAATTTTCTATAAAAGCTAGCTAGGCTATGGAAACTTTTTACCTCACCAACTAAAGTTGGAGTAGGCTAATTGAGAATTTCTTCTACCTTGTTGATGTCCATCTTCAAAGTACCTTTTGAGATCACAAATCCAAGATAAACCAACTCCTCTTTCATGAATTCACACTTCTTCAAATTGATCATCAACTTTTGTTCATTCAGCCTCTTCAACACCATGTCCAAATGTTGTAAGTGTTCCTCTTTATTCTTACTAAACACAAGAATGTCATCCAAGTATATTATTAAAACTTTCTTATGAAGGGTTTCAAAACTTCATTCATTAGTCTCATAAAAGTGCTTGGTGCATTTGAAATCCCAAATGGAATTACCATCCATTCATACATCCCCTCATTGGTTTTGAAGGAATTTTTCCACTCATCCCCTTCTCTTATTCTAATCTGGTGGTAGCCACTGTTGAGGTCAATCTTTGAAAAGTAACAAGCTCCTCCTAAAAAATTCATCAAATCCTCCATTCTTGGTATGGGGAACCTATACCTTATAGTGATCTTATTAATTTCCCTTGAATCGGTGCACATTCTCCAATCTCCACCTTTTTTAGGTGCCAATATAGTAGGAACATCACATGCTTAAGCTTTCTCTTATGAGGCCTTTATCATGTAATTCATGAATTTTTTTCCTAATCTCTTCATTTTTTTGAGGATTCATCTTGTATGCAACTTTATTGGGTAATTTTTCCCCTAGTATAAAGTCTATATGGTGGCAAAGAACTAGGGAGCTCATCTACAACAATTTCTTGGTACTTTTTCAACAAGGCTTGTACTTCTTTAGGCACATCTTCAAGCTTTGTTGTTGTCAAGGTAGATTTAGGTCTTATTATAATTGCATAACCTTTTCCACCTTCTTCCTTCATGGTTTTCAAGAATTCTTCCTCCCCAACAAACATAACACTTGACCCAACTTGGCATCTTGCAAAGGAGTAAGTGTAAGTGAAACCCTATCTTTTTCAATCACATAGGAATTTTTCTACCCATCATGCTTAGCTTTTCTGTCATACAGCCAGGGTCTTCCTAATAGTAGATGACAAACATCCATTGGGATGATGTCACATAATATCTTATCTTTATACCCCCCAATATTGAATTCAAACCATGTTTTCTCATTCATTAGGACTTGTTGACCCTTATCCAACCAGGAGATCTTGTAAGGAGTGGGTTGTGGGATTCTTTTTAGCTTCAACTTTTCAACCATCTCTAAAGAAACCAAATTATTTGTGGAACCAAAATCAACAACTCTACACACCTTACCTTGAGATTTGTAGGTGATTCTAAATAGAGATTTCCTTTATGGAGGCTCCTTCACCACAAGGACTTTGAGCAATGTTCTTCTCATCATCATGGATTCTCCAACTTCCAGAGCAACATGCTAAGAAGGAGAGTTAACACTCTCACAATCTTCTTCTTGCACCAACTATGTTCTTCTTTCACCACCATGTGATGTAGAAGGTTGCTTGTTTAGGCCCACTTCCATGCTTGATGGCCAAAATGATTACATTGATAGCATCTTCCTGAGAATGTGTTGGAACCTCTACCTTGGCCTCCAAATTTTCCTCTACTATTAGATCTCCTACCTCTGAAACCACCTCTTGATTCTGAGCCTTGATCTTGATTGCCACTTGTCTCACCTTGTGCTTTTTGAGATCATTGTCCTCTTCCTACAAAGGATCCTCTACCCCTGAATTTCTTTCTTCTACCTCTTCCTTGATTCTCTTGTATCCTTTTTATCTTTTATTCTTCCTTAATAGCCAATTGGAAGCATTATTCCGCCATTCTAGGGGTGGTAAGACTCATTTCATCTTGTATTTGGAACCTCAATCCATTTAGGTACCTTGCTACCTTTTCAACCTCAT
This sequence comes from Sequoia sempervirens, assembly GCA_007258455.2. Lineage (NCBI taxonomy): Eukaryota > Viridiplantae > Streptophyta > Pinopsida > Cupressales > Cupressaceae > Sequoia > Sequoia sempervirens. The sequence continues at coordinate 237,150 of VDFB02134648.1, read as the reverse complement.
CCTCAACATGACCTGCTCTAAGACTCAACTTATGAAACTCCTCTATGTAAGTCGTGACATCCATCTCCTTTTGTTTGAGATTTTGAAGCTTTCTAAAGGTTTGAATTGCATAGTCACCAGTAGAAATTGACCCTTGAATTTAGACACCTTTCTATCCCATGAATTGATTTTTTCTTTCCCTTCTTCACTCTCTCTTCCTACACATAATTCCACCAAGTTATAACAGGGCCTTTCAACTTAGTTTTAGCAAATTTCACCTTTTATTCATCTGCTACCTCCTTGTATTCAAAATAATTGTCTAATGCATCAACCCAATCTAACACCTCTTCACTATACATCTTCCCACCATACATGGGAAATTCCATTTTCACTTCAGAAGTATCTCAATTGACAACCTTTAGAAACTTAGCTATTCTCAACTCATTAGGGTCCAATTCATCATCACCTTGGACTCCTCCTTGAGGGTTTTCATTCTCACCCTTTTCCTCTTCCTCTTCATCACTTTGGTCTCCAGTGACCACACCTCCCTTTTGATTTGACTCTAGTGTTGCAAGTCTAGATAGGACAACTTCTTGAGACTCCTTCACTTGTCTCAACTCCTTGGCATGCTTCTCTTTCAATTCTCTAACCTCTCTAGTCATCGGGTTCTTTTTAGGAGGCATCTTTCCTTCTTCAAACTTCAACTCCCTTCCTTCAAATGATCAAAACATATGCTTTGATACCAATTTGATGTAGAGAAAGGTGGATGTTCTCAATCCAATCACAATTCAACAAACTTATCAACTTGGAAACCTTAACTTGGTGTTTTGTTCACAATTCCTTCAAACTTCCTTGTAGCACTCCAAACAGTGAATTTTGATCATATCTTTCAAAGAAGATTTCAAACCCACAAATGAATCACCATTTCTGATACCCTACATTCCCTTTTGCAACATATCAAATTTAAGGATGGGCTTATTTTGTAACAACACCCTCTAAAATTGACTGCTACACTGGAACTAGGTCAAATTAGCCATGTTTTCTAAAGCAACTATGAAAAATTCTTCCTCCAATCTATCAAACTTCATTCCATGACTTCAACCAGGTCATATGGGGCCTAAAAATATATAGATTTCATCAATTGGAACATTCACAAGTTCATCTAATATCAAAAACCTACTTCTAACCTACACTCCTAAAGCCTAATACATAGAGATATTAGGCCAGGGCTTGATCAAACACTACCCTACCTCCATCCCCTGCATCTACAAACCTAAAAAACATGAAAAAAAACTTAACTACTCCCATTCCATCAATTTTCAAAATTTTCCACCTGTGGAATTGTGTCCTATTGTTGGAATATGGCTTGTAGTGTTGTCATTGATGGCAACCTAAGTCATTATTTTGGTCCGCAGATCAGGATTTGTTCATATCGGCAGGCAGAGTAAGGAATAGAGTATTATCGAAAGAGATAATGAAGAACAGGGTATCCGGTTAGTGTGTCGATCTGTATGCTTCATTGGATTATCATTTTAAGTTGTGGATCTTGGTGAAGATTGTTAAGTATCTATATTATCTTATTGTTAAGTTTTGTGATGTCGCATTAATCAGTGTATGAGTTAGGAGATCTGGTAGGATGATTTTCTATTTATTAACTCATGGTGGTCGTCTTAATGAATATGGCATGTTGTGGATGGTTAAGGCGTAATTGTTTAAGGTATTCTTGTGTTGGAAATTTTGTTTTGGGTCCTAGCTATGGTTTGGCCGACTTATGTGGATGTGCATTAAAGATTACTCGTGATCTGAACCGACATTTGAAAGATATTTTCTATTCTATTGAAGCCGACATATAATGATTGAATTCTTGGTAGTGGATATAAATATGAGATCAGAAAATTCATTTTGCAAGAAAGGGATGCAAGGTGGTAGTGTATATGTGTGTATATGAATATCATAAAAGTAGTTGAGAGATTTCCAATTGAGCAGAAGAGGATTTTTGTGACATGAATTAAGGTAGAGCAGAGCAAAGTGTAGAATCAGACAGAAGGTCTTGAATCTGATATATGAGCCTCATCGGAACTGAAACCAGGCATTTGTAGATGCTACTTTCTTAGTTCAACTCATGTTTTAATCCAAATATATTGTGAGGCAGTGAGCCTTCCTAATTTTGAGCAGTGAGCTCTAGGCAGTGAGCTTGAATGCATGTGCATTCCCCTTTTTCTTCATACTTTTAACAGAGTATAAATTGTGGATTAACCTCAACTGTGGTTTTTCCACTAACAGGGTTTCCACGTAAAAATCTTGGTTTTATAGTGTTTTCATCATTTCATTCATATGCTTGCATCTTTACTTTTGTTCAATTGTTGCGAATGGTTTAAGATCTAGATTGAAATTTAAATATTGTTGAATATTGATTCACCCCCCCTCTCAGTGTTCCTTGAGTCCAACAATTGGTATCAGAGCTAGATTCCTCTGTAGAAGTTTAACATCTTGAGGTGGATCTTGGAATGCAATGGACTCTAGTGGTCTTCAACAGCATCTTTTGGTGGCACTTGATGATCTTGATCAGTATAAAGCAAAAGTCCTGGAATTAAAAGAAAATCTTGAGGATACTAAAAAATTCATTCAATCATTGAAGGATAAAATCAATGAGTGAAGAGAAAAGAGGAAGGAACTATGTGATCAGCTGAAGTAGAAAGAAATTAAATGCTTGGAAGATGTTTACCTGAATCAAACCCTAAAATAAATAATGGAAGAATGTGAAAATCTTGCTAGAAACAATGCTACTCTAAAGCTTGAGATGGAATCTATGGCAATGAAGCTAACTAAGGAGATAGAAGAAAGGAAGAAGAATGTGGAGAATCTAGCCCAATCCTTAAAAGAAAAATTTGAAGAATGCAACAAATTTAATAGTGGATTCATTTAGCTGGAGATTGAACTGCAACAATCTAGAAATAGTGAACAAGAGCTTGAAAGACAGTTATTCTCAGAGATGAACTCACTACTGCAAATGAATACAAGAAGTTTAGGATCATTTTTGCTAAGCTTGATGAGCTGACTAAAGGACAGAAGGATGCAAATGACAAGTGAGGTCTTGGATATGAAAAGGGAGAAAGCTTTGAATCTGAACATAAGGATTCCAGACAAAGAAATTAAATGAACAAAGGCAGAAGATATCCAGTAAGACAACCCAATGCTCAAAATTTTAATGGTCACTTATTTTCTTGTAATAAATTTGGTCATATGGCTTCTCAGTGTAGAAGTAAAATAAATTCAAGCATTCCATCATTTCCTGGTTAGTGTTTTAGTTGTAATAAGTTTGGTCATTGTGAACCTAGATCCTATACTTACAAGAACACAACAAATGAACACATTAATAAGGCCAATGCAAGTTAGAATATAGATCCCTCAAGAAATCCATTTGAATGCAAGAGAAATGGAATAAAATGAAGAACACAATGAACTTAAAACAAAGATGTTGAATCCTATTCTAAAACAAATCAAACTCTTAATCTCTTGAGGGAGTTAGTGCCAATTTGATGTAAAAATTGGCCCTTTCCCAACTCCAATGGTGTGATGAAGATGATTTGATGAATATTGTGATCCCTTTGTTGAAGATTGATGAATGCTCCAAGACAAAATCTGCATAACCTAGCTATAAAACTCAATGAGATGGATGAAGATTGCTATGGATTTGAGTATAGTAAGTTTACTCAAGTTGTGGATGATCAAATGAGGAATGAAGTCTCTTATTTATAGAATGTCAAGTTGAAAAGATGTCCAAAATGGAGCAATGTGGGACTAAGAATCAACCAATGGCAAGAAGCCACTTGTCAACATGTGAACGAATGGAGGATGTGCAAGTTTTGAAGAATGTGTCAATAAATGCGTATATTTTGAAATTTGAAATTGTTGAAATGACATGTAAGAGGGAAAGAAGGTGCATTGAATGCCACTTGGCACAAGGCAAAAGGACTTTCTAGGTGGAGTAAATTCCTTGTTGGAAGGACAAAGTCCACTTGGATTTTGAATTCAAATTTGAAGAATATTCCTTTTTTTATGCCTTTTGAGAGAAAATAGAGTTTTAATAAATGAATTAAATCTATTTTCTTGTGCAAGTTGCAAAAGCTAGAGGATGGGACATGAGAGGAGATTAAATTAATCAAGGTTAATTAATTTAATGAGAGATCAAAATGATGTGACATTGATTTAGATTTATGGATTGATTTAAATCAAAATATGAGAAGAATATGGTTTCAAGATTAATTAAATAAAGATTTTTGTTTTATTTAACCAAGGAGATGAAGTTAGATTAAATCAAATAAGGTTTCAATTTATTTAATTTAATGGATGAACTTTAGAGATTTAATCAAATAAAATTGATTATTTAATTAAATAGGGATAATTAGATCAGATTGATTGATTTAATTAACAAGAAAGGATGACTTAATTAGATAACTGATTTATTTAATTAAGAGAGGAATATTGATGAATTTAATCAAATAAAGGTATTTGATTAAATGGTTAGACCGAGGGATGATTCAGGATGAAGCGATGTTAGTGGTCGGGATCAGATGTGTAGTGTTAATCAATATATTTTATGTGTCTACATTTTTCCCCTCTTTGAAGTAGTGCACTTGTTGCATTGGTTCAAAGAATAAACAATCTCGATCAAAAGCAAAAACATTTCTAATTTATAAAAAAATTGCCTTATTGCTGCCCCGACGAAGGAAATTATGGTAGCATACTACCCCCTCGAGAGATCAGACGAAAATTTTGATTTTTTGGGTGATCTTGCAAAAAAAGAGTACAAGGTACCCAACAGGTCTAGAAGGGCTCCAGAAAGCCAAAAAATGAGGTAAAACACCAAAAATGGTGCAAAACAGCCCTTAGATGGACAAAAATAGAACTGGGGGTCCAAAATCCTAGCAAGATGGCCGAACGGGGTCAAAAAACCCTAATTTTTAGGCTTAAATAGGCCTCGAGGGGCCACTTCCAGTTCATTTGAACACATTCAGCCTTAAGAGATTTCATGATTTGAGCTTTGATACCCTAACAAGATGGTGCAATGATAGCTCCCATTGCATATCTCTGATCGAGTATGGACATACCAACGACCTCCCGACATCAGTGCACCGGTATGTGATCCTTACCTGAGCTTCATTTTTTGTTTTACGTGCTTATTTATTTCTTTTAGAACTAGGTTATTTGCAGCGGTGCTATATAGCACCACTCAAATTTCAAACTAGACCACTTGATCCTCCAAACTGAACTACCATCACATGATGGACCGCCGCAGTGGAGTTTGGAGTTTGAGAAGATTCCTCAAACTCTTATGCCTTCGTGAAATGGAGTGCTGGACTTTCAAACTCCGACACCATGGTGGACTTTAGAATTAGGGTTCAGGGTGCTTACGCAAAGTGCACCGTCGTGGTGCAGTTTAGAATTTTGAGACCCCAACGTCGATGTTTACAAATTTTAAACTATGACACCTTCATAGTTTGCAACGCTGGACTAGTTTTTTGAATGCTCAGGATAAAATTTCTCAATGATTTTAGCACGGTGATCTTTCCTGATGCAAGAGGGGGTGAGGGAGCTCTATTCTCGTGAGCACAATTCGTGGGAGATATTTGGTTACTTGCATGATCTGACTGACAGGGAGCAGGATCGACTACGAGAGATGGGGCTATGGTATATTGCCTATGTAGCGCCTGTGCAGACCCACCTTGGCATGATGTCTATGCTTTCTGAGAGATGGTATAGTGAGACATTATCCTTTCATCTTCCTACTAGTGAGGCCATCATTACCTTGAAGGACGTGTGGTGCATCCTTAGATTGTCGATTCATGGTCAACGAGTTATTTATGATATGGATATCGAATGGGATGCTTTCCATGCAATCCCAGCCACATATGAGGTTATGTTTTGTGAGGGCCAGATAGAGCTAGAGTGTCATCGGTTGCTCACATCACCATTCTGTCTAGTGATAGCCACTATTATTTCAGGTCTTGTTACCCTAGATCAAAGAGGCTAGTATTTTAGTCATGGCTGGGGGCTTTGCTAAGAGCAGATGGTTCGTGACCGACTAGTCCATTTTGCATGGGGTCCAGTTCTTCTTTCCTCCCTTTATAAGGATTTACATGAGTATGCATACTTGGATGGTCGGGCACTTGGTGCAGGTGTCACACTTCTTCACGTGTGGGAATGGGAGCACATCCCCATTCTTTGGTCATGGATTGTTCTAGTGCTAGTCGGACCAGATGATCTTGTAGTTTGGCACTACAAGGGTGGTGTGTCCTTCACACATACAGGTGAGCATAGGATCCCTCACTAGAGGAGGGTTATTGATGAGATAACAGTGTTTACTTGGCGCCCCTACCTTGGTCGGCCTGGATGGGCCGACAATGTGCAACAGTTATTTTTTTCCCATTAGGATCGATTTATGTAGGGGTGGGATCATACCATGATTGAGTGATACCTACTTGGATGAGTTCAGCGTTAGTTTGGGGAGATATAGGATAGGCCAGAAAATGATTATGTCACCATTTTTTCTCGTATAGTGTCACAGGGTGCCTGAGGGTGATACATTCCTACCTCTGAGGTAGTTGACAGTTTCAGGCAGTTGGTAGCCTAGCCATGGGCATATGATCAGGGGGTTGCAGATCTAGGAGTTACCTGGGTGTACAGAGATTGGTTTTGACCGCCTCTATGTTTGACAGTTCCAAGTGCACCCTCCATTCGACAGAAAGCTAGGGGTAGGGGAGTAGGTTGAGGATGAAGAGGTGGTGGTCTCCCAACAAGATAGCCAGCATAGGATCAGCTCAAACAGGTCCAGCCGTCACAAGTCCAGTCGAGACATGTTCAACCAGGACAGGCTCAAATGGATCAGCCTCGTGCTGATGTACAGATGCAGGATCGAGACCAGGGGCTAGAGGGTGGACATGATGGGCACCAAGATCAGGTTGCCCCACCACCATGAGCCAAAGGTGAGGATCATCCTCATGTGCAGCCTCCGCCAGGATAGTCAGCGGGTCAGCCAGATCTGAGGGACGAGATGATAGCACAGTTGCAGGCCCAGGTCCAGGCCTATGCAAAGAGGGACTAGGCAGTGCTACAGAGGCAGGCTGCAGAGCTACAGGCGGCTGCAGAGATGGGTCGCAGATAGTAGTTAGAGAGTATGGAATCCTCCTCCTCCCACAACACAGTGCCTCTTCATTCTTATAGGGAGGCCATCTGGGAGGCAAGCTATTATCATTTGCTTTATCATCAGGTCGTACCTAGAGCAGCCCAGGTCCCAAATTACTCACAACAGACCAGCCATAGACCGGCAGAGGGTCATGGTGATAGAGGTGAGGGTAGCATACAAGAGGGTTAGACCTCATTTAGATCAAGATATTATTCTTTCGTGCCATATGGGCTCATTTTTGATAGCTCGTTGGGCCCTTTTGTACTTATTGACATACACATATATAGTGATCCGATTATTTTGTACTATGACAGTTACCTAGTGATATATATGAGATGATGATGTTGATATGATGTGTCATGTACCATTAATTTATTATGCATTTATGGATGGTTCTATTTCTATATGCGATGGATGCATGGATGTATTTATTTCTACTGGTGTATACATTATGTGATGGCTATGAGACTAACAGATCTATATTATGCCTCTAATGATGACATATGATATGTAAATGGATTTATATGATATGTGATATGGATACATGATAGATGATATGTATGTTTATATGGTGATGCAATCTATATGATGATTTATGTATGTTGATGCAAATGTGATGATTTATGCAATGATTTCTTTTTCAATCTCCTTTTCTGTTATGATAGTCATGATGATGTGAATGCAGTGATCCTAATATGATGCTATGCAATGATGAATGTATGTGATTTTCCATGTATGATATGCACTTGTGATGATGTTTATGATGCGATGTTATATATGACATGATATGTTATGGAGATGATTATTTATGGTGTATGTGCAAAATGATATGTGAATAATGACCTTATGATGTATATGTGATGGCATAATGAATGCTTTTATGAGATGTTTTATATGATTATGGATGGATGTATCCAACTAATGTAATGGATTTTATAATGTTTATGTACCTATTATGTTTTGTTTAATTATGCATTGGATGCTTATAATGATATTTTGTGAAATGAAATGCAAAATGATTTATGAGATGTTCTATATGATATGGATGAATGATGGATGATATGCATGTTTATGATGATGTATGGATGCAAATTTCTAATCTATTTATGTGATGTGATGGTTGTTATATGATTATGAAAATGGATGATGTGATGTATTTTTTTATTTATATGCCAATGTGTATGTAATGTTATGATTATGAGATGCTTAGAATAACAAATCTATATTATATGCATGTGAGATGATTAATGTTTCTATATGATATGCATTGTGTTGATGATTTGTGGGTGCAAGATTAATTATGGTGGTGATTAACTGTCATAGTACCCTGTTAGCATGAAAAGCAAGAAGAAATGGAAGAAAGAAGAAAATTTCAACAAGATAAAAGATGATGATGATGATGAATATCTTTCATGGAGTTGGAATTTTCAAAGGGCCAATTATCTTATGTTTGATAACATACATAAATATGATGCATCAAAGTATTAAGAACTAGGATGACATATTTAGTGTGATGGACTTTGACTCGACAATCAAATAGGAGTATCCTTGTTCACACCTGACATATGGAAACCTTACTAGGGTGCACTTTAGATATTTCAAAAATTTCAAACCAAAACATAGGAAGGAAAGCCTTCCTCTATGGTCAACAAAATATCTAAAACATCCTTCGTACATACCTAAATAAAGCAAGTATTTGCTAAGGTTATATTACAAGAATGTCCAACAAGCGCAATAGATAAAAAGATAAGGATCGTTGCCGCATTCCTATCTCTCTAAATCCCTTCATTGGGGACATCACTGAGAGGTCCTTGGCATGGGCACAATAAGATAGATCAAAAGATAAAGATACAGTAACAAATAAGCTGATGTTCTTCAATACCGCTAGCCAAGACTAAACTATAGTGATGCCTAATGTTGATGTCCATTGTAGGGAGGATGCATCCTAGGACATGAAAATATCAGATGATTTGATATGGGACTTGATTGGATGATAGGCTATTGACACCAAGAGTTGACCAACTTGTTTACATACTAACCTAGATTTTGAGATTTTGACTTTTGAGTTTTCACTTTTGACCTGTTAGATTTGTTTTCGATTGTTTCACCAAAGGTTGGGGATGATGATCATTTATTATGAGTGTCATTTATTGCAGGTGAAAGCAAGATTGGGATGACTAAATTTTCAAATATTTGGATTTTTTGGAGTTTTGAAATGTTTTGAGGTTTTTTTTGGTATTTTTGAGATTTTACAAATGTTTTGATTTTTGATTGTCAAATGTTTTGGGGTTTTCTGATATTTTGACCAAGAGACTAACCTAAGGACCTATCTTAGGGGCCTCAAGGGCTGATCAATAGATTAGCCTTTCCTATGTTATACGTGGAGACCACGTAGTTCGACTGACGACTTGACCAATTCACAAATGAAGATATACACAATGAAATGTTAGTTTATTATGACAGACTCCTAAAGGATTAACCTAAGTGTCTCGGGGGATCATCAAAAGATCAACCTTGCCTACGTTCAAGGCTCAGAGACCCATAGTTCAACAAGATGACTCTGTTTTTGACTTTGTCATTGACTTTTGACCTATTTTGGGATCTTGATATGACTTGGATGTTTTGGATTTTCTAGTTTTCTTATGTTTTTTGATTTTTTGATTTTGGGACTTTAAGAATATACACGAATATGATCCGATGAGAACATGCCCCCAGTGTAATGTGATAGACTACTCTGATAAAGGCAGGAAAAAATGACCTTGGGAATGGGCTGAGTAGTATTAGGAGGGATCATGATACAAACACAAGACCAAGCTATGATGTAGATGCTAAATGGATGGGTGATGGATGGAGATCTGAATGCGATGGATGATGGAAATGTAATGGATGGATGGCGATGTTGAATGAGTCATAAAGATCCTGGTGGATGCAAAATTCTTATTTACACAAGGCGCTTGTTTCCCAGGTTTTCACCTAGGTACTTGTCCAAAGTGCCACCGAAGTGGTTTTCACTAGAGGATGATTTTTCTCTTTACTGTTTTAATCCTTTTTCTGATTTTTTTGGAGTTTTTGCTTTTTTTATTTTTTTTGTTGTAACCAAGATGCCTATTTTCCAGGTTTTCATCAGGGTAACCATTTTTTAGGACATTTTCTGATTTTTTGGATTTTTTTGGTTCTATACCTTGCAAGATTAGGCATAAAACCTTTTGAGATGGGAGCTATTCATGGGCTCTTGTAGAGGTTTCCCTTTGGGTGTTAATAACTTATATGCCCCTGACTTATAGCTTGTTGTGATAACAAATGGTCCCAACCAATTGGGTTCAAATTTTCCTTTACTGTTTGGATTTAGGATGTTCTTTTGATTCTCCTTTAGTACCAGTTCTCCAACTTGGAAAGTCCTACTTCTGATTTTCTTGTTATAGCTCCTCTTGAGTCTGTTCTGATAGACTTGCAAATGATTTAAAGTGTCTATATGTTGCTCATCCAGTAGCTCTAGCTCATTCAGTATTGATACTCAGTACCCTTAATCCGTGATGAGGTTTTGCAGTGATATTCTTAGTGATGGGAGCTTGATCTCACTAGGGAGTATGGCTTCTGATCCATAGACCAGGGAGAAATGGGTGGCACCAATGGGTGTATGGATGCTAGTTTGATAGGCCCAAAGGGCGGGATTGAGCTACAGATTCCAATCACGACTTGCGTCATTCACTATTTTCTTGAGGATCTTTAAAATGGTTTTATTTGTGGCTTCTGCTTTGCCATTGCCTTGGGGATAGTATGGGGTGGAGAAGCGATGTTGGATTTTGAATTTTTCACAAAGTCATCGACATCCTAATTCTTAAATGGTGTCCCATTATTTGAGATAATGGCCTGTGGGACACCATAGCAACAAACAAGATAGTTCAAGATGAACTTTGATATCTTATTCCCGGTTATATATGTCATGGGTATGGCTTCCACCCACTTGGTAAAGTACTTAGTGGCAGTTATGATGAACTTGTGGCCATTAGATGAAGTGGGAGTGATTTTTCCAATGAGATCAAGTCCCCACTGCGAAAAGGGCCATGGTGTGATGATGGGATGAATTTCTTGAGCTGGAGCATGGATGAGGTCCCCATGCTATTGATATTGTAGACACCTCTTGACATAGTTGTGTGCCTCTTTCTCCATAGTGGGCCAATAATACCCCATCCTCAATAGTTTCTTAGCCAAGGTCATTCCACTCGAGTGTGAACCACAAATCCCATTGTGCACCTTAGTTAAAGCAATCAAGGTTTCGTCAGTATTAAGGAAGTGCAATAAGGTTCCCTCTATGCTTCTACGGTATAAGGTATTTCCTAGGATGACAAACCTAGAGGAATTTTTAATAAAAGTTCTTTTTAAGCTTGAGGGTAAGCAAGTAAGACACCTATTCGTAGGTAGGTATAAATGTCATGATACCAGGGAACTCTAGGACCAACGATTCCACACACAAATTCTGACTCTGGTACCTCGAATGCGGGGATGAGAAGTTGCTCTACCAAGAATTCATGTTTTAGGACATTGCGATGGATGTCCAATAGGGATCCAATTGTTGCCATGGCATTTGCAGCTCTGTTGTTTGCTCTGGGAATCTACTCAAATGTGATCTTGATAAAGGATTTCTTGAGTCTCCACTAGTTTTTTGTATGGGGTGAGCTTATCATCCTTAGTCTGGTATTCACCATTCACTTGATTTACTATCAATTGGGAGTCTTTGTTTACTCTGAGAGCCATGATGTGCCACTGCATTGCTATTCTAAGACCTATGGTTAAAGCCTCGTATTCTGCAATGTTGTTGTGCATGGGAATGCTAATTTATATGATCTAGGTATGCAGTCCCCTTGTGGAGTGATAAAGAAGATGTCGGCTCCTAATCCATGTTGCGTGTATGATCCATCAAAGTAAAGTTTTCAGTGGTCAACTATGTTGAGATTGAACATGGATTCGTCTGGAAACTTTGAGATGAGAGGATTCTCTGAATAGATTGGTGCTTCTGCAAGCTTATCTACAATGACTTGGCCTTTAATTGCTTTCCGCTCCACATATTCAATGTCATACTCTGATAGTATCATGACCCATTTATCCATCCTTCCAGTGAGCATTGCTTTTGACAGTAAGTACTTGAGAGGGTCGATTTTGGGGATGAGTTTTATTTGTGTGCCAACATGTAATGTCTGATTTTTTGTGACACAAACACTACTGCTAGACATGTGTTCTCAATGAATGAGTAATTTAACTCATGTCCAACCATTGTTCTATTGATATAATAGATGGCCCTTTCTGTCCCATTTTTGTCATGCTGAGTTAAAAGAGCACCAAAGGCTATTGTTGTTGCTGACACATAGAGAATTAATGGCTTTCTTGGGATTGGTGGCATGAGAACTGGTGATGTAAGCATATATTCTTTGATCTTATTGAAGGCTTCTTCACACTTGTCATCCCACTTGTACGCTACTCCCTTGTGAAGTAGGTGAGAGTATGGATTATGTTTATCTGCCAAATGTGCTATGAACCTTCGGATGGACTGAAGCCTGCCTTGGAGACCTCTTAATTGTTTTAATGTTTTGGGTGCCTCCATCTCAAGGATTTCCTTTACTTTTGTTGGATCTACCTCAATACCTCTCATTGACACTATGTATCCTAGCAACTTTCCTTATTGTACACCAAAGACACACTTCTTTGGATTTAATCGGACCTTGTATTCCTCCAACCTGTCAAAAATTGTACTCAAGGTTGCTATGTGATGCTTCCTCTTTAGGGATTTGGCTAGTATGTCATCGACATAATCTTCGATAGTTTTATGAATCATGTCATGGAAGATTAGTGTCATGGCTCCTTGGTATGTTGCTCCTACATTCTTCAAGCCGAATGGCATCATATTCTAGCAGTAAGTCCCCCATGGACAAGTGAAGGTTGTTTTGTGTTGGTCTTCTTTAGCAATCATTATCTAGTTGTATCCCGGGAAATTGTCCATCAATGAAAGAATTTTGTGTCTCGTCGTCATGTCTACAATCATGTCAATGTTGGGCAACAAGAAATTGTCTTTTGGACATTCTTTGTTTAAGTCCCTAAAATTTGTGCAAATTCTGATGCCCCCATCTGGTTTTGAAACTGGAACCAGATTTGATACCCATTCGAGGTAGTCAATTGGTCGAATGAATCATGCGTCCAATAGTTTCTTTAGTTCCATTTTGATTAGTAAGGTGATCTGAGAGTGCATTTTCCTGAGTTTTTGTTGGACAAGTTTTGCTTTAGGATATACTGCTAGGTGATGTACCACAATTTTTGGATCAAGCCCAAGAATGTCAACATAGCTCCACGCAAAATTAACTTGTCTTTCTCTTAAGAAGGCTACTAGGAGCTCTTGTTCTTTTGATAGTAATGACTCTACATAGAATGTGATGTGTGGTGTTTTCTCTATTCCTAGATTAACTAGAATGCACTTTTCTACTAGGACTGTTGATTTTTCCTGATGAAGAGCTCTAAAAGGAAGATTGAATCCTCCATCCTTAGGCACCTCGAAGAGGTTTTCACCATTGGATGTGTCATTTCTTTTTACTTTTTTCATGTTGGAGAATGCCACAGTGTGGTTTTCACTCAAGGACTTAGATATTATTCTCAATTTCTCACTTTTGCAACTGAGGGATTCAATCGTCTCCCCATAATAGGCCTGTGTATCTAGCTCAATGATGAATCCTATTTTCTGATCCCCATATGGGATACTATCCTGAAGTCCTATGAATTCTGAGAGTGCCTCATCATTTTTGAATGTGTCAAGAATTGGTGGTCCTCGTTGGTCATAATCGATGAGTTGGGGGTAAACTAGATGGATTTCATGGTTTTTTGTTTTCAAACTTATAAGATAGGGTGCTAATCATGAGAAGGGTGGTATCCTCAAAGGGCCTAGGTACGTTGGTTATGGGATCCTCATCATCACTACTACTACAAACATCAGTTATATCATAAATGAAATTATCTAAGACGAGGCCAGTAGATATGGGTAAGCGAAGCTCAACTGGTGTTGGTTCACGGTGAGCCTTGATTGCTTTAACTGGGGGACTTCATCCACGTATGGTTATACTCTGAGGGGTACGTCCAAGGCCAATATTTCTCATTTGTGTCTCAGGAATGAGGGGTATTATAAGCCCATTGTCATTTTTTCCAAGTCTTTGGTTTCTATCATAGCCCATTGCGAGCATCATTTGCAAACCTTTACTTTTGTCATCCATTGGTAGATCAGCTGCTAGTCTATTATCTTGGTATAGGAGATGAGATGGGTCCTCTTCTATGACTTCTCGGTCGAGATCCCCCAACTTCTAAAGTTGGGATATTTAGGGGATATTTGGGAAGTGGAGGCTTGATTTGATTGCGGACGTCCTCATGATCTAGGAGATTGTGGTAACTCTCCTACCACAAAGGCATTTTTGGGAATAATATAATTTCCACAACTATTATCCTAGATGATGACTTTGATATCAAAGATGGTGGGGATGGTGGGAATGATGGGTATCTTTGTCGCAGAAGTGGAGGCGAGAGTGGCTGGATCAATGTACGGTGTTGATGGGCCTTCATCATTTTTAGGTACTTGAGGTATTTTGTAGTATTTTTCCTCAAGGCTTTTACAATAGGAGAATGGTTTAGGATCCCCATGGATGGTGACCTCTTTTCCTTCATATGTGAATTTGACACATTGATGGAAGGTTGATGCTAGTGCTTGCATTGCATGGATCCATGGATGTCCTAGGTGAATGTTATAAGGCAAGTAGAGGTCCAGGACCTGATAGGTGGTTTCCATGATAGTTGACCCTACTTGAATAGGGATTTGGATTGTGCCTTGGGACACTCTTTCCTGATCATCATATGCTCTTATTGTAATACCTTTACCTTTTTCGATGGAATCCTCTGAGATTTTTAGGTTCTTAATGAGCTTGAGGGAACAAATATTCAAGCCTACACCTCCATCCACCAAGACTCACTTGACTTTATTTTTCTGCACTAGGACCTCTAAATGGAGTGCTCGGTTATGAGATGGTTGAGTGGGAAAGTCCTAATTAGAGAACATAAGGAGGTTTGGAGTGATGATGTTTCTGACCATAGCTTGGAATTGTTCCGCATCAAGATCTATGGGGATAGTGGATGAAGCCAATGATTCCTCAAGGATTTTCTTGTGGGAAGATGAGATTTTTAATAACTCCATGATGGAAATTTGTGTCAGGGTTCTTTTTAGCTGATCAAGGACATTGTAACCATTGGGAACAGATCTGGGTGTAGGGACTCTGTTTGGCTGGGATGATCCTACAATGGTAACTTTTCCGCCTCTTGTGGTGACTCCACAATTGGCATGGGCTCCTTTGATGGTGATGGTAGCACAGTAGTCATCCAAGGATGTGACAACATGGTCATACACATGATTCACGTTCTTGAAGGTGCCTTTCCCCTTATTAGTGTTATTGTTCCCCTTATGGTTAGGCATTGGATTTGTGTATATTTTGAGATTTTGATTCCCTGTCAGTTGTTCCACATTTATGATTCTTTGATCAATAAGGTCTTGGACTATGTTCTTTAACCTCATGCAATTGTTAGTGGTGTGTCCTTTGATTTTGTGGAAGTCGCAAAGCTGATTTTCATTGTACCAAGGAAACTTTACATCTAGTTCTTGGTAGTTCTCATAGGTGGGAATCTTGATGAGGTTTTTGTTTATTATTTTCTTCATGATGACTTCAAGTGGTTCCCGAAGGGTAGTGTACTTCTGCTTGGTGAAGTTCTTGTTTCACTGGGGTGGTTCACTTTGATCATTGACATTATTGATCATTTGATTGTTTGTTTGTTGTGTTGTTGTGTTGTTGTGTTTGTTGAATGGTTGTTTTGATGATGGTTTTGGATTTTTTGTTGTGGTGCGAGTGTGTTTTGTCAAGGGGCACTGATGACAACTTTGGCACTAACGAAACCATCGTTGGTAATATTTTTGTTTCTTTCCCATGTGCGAGGTTATTCATTGTAATTGGTGGGTGGGCAATTTTTCTATTGTTCAGGATATGAAGTTGATCCTCCAGGTTGTGTCATAAGGGCTCGTTCGATGCTAAGCACCTTGGAAATCAACTGATCATATGTGGTGATCCCTTGGACCTTGAGATGAAATGCCAAGAGGCCGTCAAGGTTGGATATGATAGTGCACACTTTTTGTTCCTCAAGCATGACCCATTTAGTCCGATTGACCTGGGATCGCCATTGTTGTAGGAATGAAGTGAATGATTCATTCTTACCTTGTTTCAGAGCTAATAGTTCCTCAAGACTGACATCCATGGCGATATTGCATGCATAGTTTTTGATGAATGTGTCTATGATTTATTGGAATGTCTTGATGCCTGTAGGTAAGCGAGAGAACCATTCCATGGCGTGGCCAGCCAAACTCCTAGGGAATAGCCACATCAGATAGGTATCGTCATATGCGACTTCCATGCAATGAACCTAGAATTCCCTGATGTGATCTTCAAGGTTTCTCGTCCCACGGTACTTGTCAAACTTGGGGATCTCAAATCCCTTCGGGAATGGTTTCATCACAAGGCTCATGTCAAATGAATAAGGACACAAGTTACTAGATGTCTTCATGGTTTCCCCTAATTGAAGATCGAGCACTTGTTGTGAGAGTAATTTTATTTGTGTTGTGACATCATTTTGTGGATCAGGAGGTGGGATGAAAATGTTCTAAGGTGGTTCGCTTGTTGATGGGATGGGTGGATTAATTGATGTGTTGATTGGTGGTATTTGTGCATTCTGTTGAGCCATGTATGCTTGTACTTGATGTTGTATCAACAATGCTTGTTGTTGGTTTCGTTGCTACTATTCCAGGATTTCTTGTTGTTGAGCTTCTTCTTGTTGTTGTTGTTGTGCCAACAATGCTTGTTGTTGAGCTACTAATTAGGCTGCTTCCTGTTGTTCTTGATATTGCTTTAGCATTTGCTGATATGCTTGTTGTTGTGTTGCATGTTGTTGTGCAAGATACTGTTCTTATGCATGTGTTTGTTGTGCTTTATATTGGGCTTGATCTTGAGCATGTGTTTGAGCTTGTACTTGAGCTTGAGCCTGAGCTTGAGCCTGAGCTTGAGCCTGAGCTTGAGTTGCTTCAGCTTGTTGTTGTTGTTGCAATAAGATTTGGGCTTGGGTGGATTAATTGATGTGTTGATTGGTGGTATTTGCGCATTCTGTTGAGCCATGTATGCTTGTACTTGTTGTTGTATCAACAATGCTTGTTGTTGGTCTTGTTGCTACTATTCCAAGATTTCTTGTTGTTGAGCTTGTTGTTGTTGTTGTGCCAACAATGCTTGTTGTTGAGCTGCTAATTGGGCTGCTTCCTGTTGTTCTTGATATTGCTTTAGCATTTGCTGATATGCTTGTTGTTGTGTTGCATGTTATTGTGCAAGATACTGTTCCTATGCATGTGTTTGTTGTGCTTGATATTGGGCTTGATCTTGAGCATGTGTTTGAGCTTGTACTTGAGCTTGAGCCTGAGCTTGAGCCTGAGCCTGAGCTTGAGCTTGAGCTTGAGCGGCTTGAGCTTGTTATTGTTGTTGCAATAAGATTTGGGCTTGGGCCCCCTGTTGTGCTTGTAATACAGCTTGGGAAACTTGAGTAGCTTGCATGGCTTGAGTGGCTTGTTGGGTAGCTAATTGTGTGGCTTGTTGAGTAGCTAGTTATGCGGCTTGTTGTTTTTGTACTTGCAGAAATGCCTTTTGATAGGAAACTTTTTGAGCGGCTTGCAACGCCATACTGTATTGGCTTGATATGTTGGAGCTTGGTGGTGGTGGAGGTGGTGGTGGATTCAGAATGGTGCTCGTTGTCGTGTTTGGGGTTTGAGTGGTGGATGGTGTGATTGATGTGGTTGGTCCTTGAGAAATTTTGTTTTGAGATGTTACGGGGGTAGTTGATGACATGGTGATTTCATGTGTAGTTGTCATATGTTGTTGTGATGTCGATGACATTTTTTGAGAGTTTGGTGTGATGCTTTGATTGATGTTCAGGATGTTGGTTTGATTTTGATTGACATTTGGTAAAGGGGGAAGCCCTAATCCAAAAAGTGGTGTGGATGATGATTGCAATGTTGGAAGTGGTGAAAACATGAGAGATGTGATCTCTTGAGGAAATGGTGTGGTGTCGAGAATTCCCCCTAGTCCGAACATGTCACCCTCTCCTTGTGAGGTTATGGGGAGAGATGTTTGGGGTGTTGCATGAAAGGATGATGATGATGGATCATTGGGATCATGGAAAGTGAGAGGGGAATATTTATGTAATGTATTTTGGGGTATGCTTTTCCCCAAAATAGTGTTTGCATCCAAGTCTTGATTATTGACAAGGGGGTGTGTTTGAATGGCATTGAGAAATGCACTTCCCTTATTAACACTAGGTTGAGTTGGAGCAATGGATGTTGTGATTTTATGGGATTTTATGAGTGATACCTTGGTATGGGGGTGTATATGAGATGGGGAGTATGGATGAAATTGGAGGCATGACCTCCAAGGATGGTTCCAGTATAAGGCTCACATCAAAATCAGAAGGTAGTTTAGCCCCTTGCTTTGCTAATTCGAGCATGTATAGTGAAGGGTTGAGTCTCATCATGATGTTGATAATCTTATGGTTCTCTGGGTTTTGAATCATTTTGGTGATTTCCTCATGTGACATTCCAAAGGGATTATTGGTATGATCCTCTACCTCCTCTTGAGGGTTTTGTGATGATGTAGGAAAGATGATTAAAGGATTACTTGATTCAACGAGATTTGTTTCAGAATTTGTTTGACTTAGGTCACTTGTAGTGGATGTTTCTTTGTTGGCTTCCATGTTCCTCTTGTGTTGAGATCTAGTTTTTACCATAAAATAGGGATCAATTTTGAAGAATATGGGAGATGAATCTCTAATTATTTTTTGGATAGATCTAATCTTAGGCACAAAAAGAGAAAATTTAGGATGTTTTCAAGGATCAAAGGTGATATGATGGGGATGATGTAAAAGATGGATGATGTGGATACTTGAACTTTTGAGAAGTCTTGAGGGGATGCTAGACCTTTTTAGGACTTTTTGGATTTGTTTTGGATTTTGGATTGACCTTTATTTGATTTTGGGTTTGCTTTTGGATTTATGAACAAATAAACCCTAAGATGTTGGATGATTATCTAAGGGATAGATTTTCTCAAAGGATGATAATTTTAATGTGTGTAGAGAGAAGGATGCATCTACATATACTTAGTTAAACAAGATGATTTGATAATTTGACTAAGCATATGCAAAAGGATTCATCTACATATACCTAGCCAAAGATGATTTGATGTTTTGATTCAAAGATTTCAAGAATTTTTCTTCAAGGATTTGATGATTTTGATTTTTTATCAAAATAGCCTAGCATGGAGGATAATTTCAAGATTTTTCAAAAGATGATGGTGAGGTGATTTTTGGTTTGATGTTCAAGGATGGATGAAAATATTTTTATTTTGATCCTAGAATGTACCTAAAAAGACACTTGTTTACTAGACCTCGGTATTGAAGAACATACAATACTCCTAAGGACCTCTATAACTAAGAAGTGGTTCAAACTGAGCATACATTTCTGGATTTTTCAAAGGAATGAGTCAATAGAACCTTGTGAAGTTTTTTCTTATTTTTATATGTTGCTTTTGATTGCACTTCCTAATGTATTTCTTGATGACCTTTCGAGTGTGACTCCTAAATTTTGAACTTTTGCTCAAGGACTTTTTTTTTTGGATTTTGACTTTCTTGGAAATCATGAGGAACTAGCACATGTGTGAGAGCCAATTTTGTTATCTTTTCTTAGTGATTTTGTTTTACCACAAACACTTCTTTGATTAGTCTTCCAAACTAGATGTCCAATGTCCAAATTTCTTCGGATCCCATAAGGTATGTTATGTGGAATTTTGATGAAATCAAGGAAAGGGTTACCTATTGACACATGAATTTGGTCAATTGGATTTACCTCCTAAAGGGTTTGAAATTTTGATGATGATGTTAAATGTTTGTTTTTCAAATGTTTTCGAACAAGCACAACCTTATGGATATCAAAGACCATATTTATTGAGTCCCCACTTGGACAAGTCCAGCTACACTTATCTTTAGTGAATGGTTAGATGCTTGACCCCACTGGCTCCCGTCCATGGAACTCACTTATACGGGGTAGCCAATCATCAACACCCATGAAACTCCCATGGCATGCTTTCCATTTCTACTAAAGACCGTAAAAGTGTGGGACGACTTCATAACAACCATTCTTGCACCAACAAATAGATAAGGATTTTGGCCTTTCTACAACAAGGGTTTTAATTCAAACTTTCCATTTGTATGATTTGACCCAATGTGGTGAGAGACCATTGTTGTCCTTCTCATCGGAGCCAACCACATAATACTAGCGTTTATTCCAATACCCACATTTATATCTCGGCTGGAAATACTCTTGGTTTTAGAGTGTTACCGGTTGAGTCATTCCCTTGGGTGAGTACTTTTTCCCCAAGGAAGGCCCTCTAAGATAAACAATAGCGAGTAAATGTATTCATAGTTTGATCAACATTCATTTAGAAACAAAGGGAGAACACATGCAATAGGTTTACTCACACTCGCACAATGTTTTGTTCAATTTTAAGCCCAAAATGAAGTGTAGAGGCAATCACTTTATCTCAACCTAAGACCACCAAAAATTCTTTTGATTCTCAAGATCTCTGTGAGGTGCGAGAGAAGAGTATATGTCTTTTCAATGGCATTAGTTTGAGTAAGTAATCACAAAGCAAAGTTCCACATGTTCTTTTTAATCCAACAAAAGAAATAATGATTTCTTTTTATAGCACCAAATGAAGTGTGAGAAATTTCCTTGTTCAATTATTAGTCCCAAACAAAATCTAGTGAGTTGTGTCCTAAAGTTCATTTTGTAGAAAGAATTGAAAAAAAAATTATTTTTAGAGCCCAAAATGAAACTAGTAAGTCCTAAGTGTGAAAGATAGAAATTTTTTCCTTAAGAGGAATAGTGAATCCTCTAAGAGTGTTGAACAAACACTAGAGTGTTTAAAAACACTTGGTATCACGAGATGAGGTCATCATGCTTATTTTCTTCTTCACCTTTGACAAATTCAACCTACAAGAAAATTAGTTAGATTATGCAAAAACAAAGGTCAAGAAAGCAGAAAACATGCCAAATAACCAAAATTTGATAAAAAAATGTGTTAGAAATAACTTGTCACTTTTTACTCTCCTCCAGCGGTGCAATCCACGAAGGCGTCGTAGTTTGAGGTCACCAGTAGTGTTGTATAGCACCACTTACTAGTCAGTGTCGCTCTGTAGCCAGACCAGTGAGCATGAAGGCATCGCTATTTTGATCAATGGTGTAGTTTAGATTTTTAAAAGATTCCAGCGAGCCAGAAAGCGTTAGTGGTTCTATTTGAAAATTTTAATTTTGGGTGGGAAGTCTGAAGCATCACAGTTTGAACTTTTCAGTGGTGCTATATGGCAACACTAAGTTCTTAGCGGTGCTAAATAGCAATGCTAAGCTTCCAACAGTGGAGTTTTCTGTAAACACACAAAAAGCACGAATTTTTTTTCAAAAAAACATGATTTGATCTCCTAGTTGCAAGAACACAACAAATGAGCACATTAATAAGGCCAATACAAGTTAGAATATAGATCCCTCAAGAAATCCATTTGAATGCAAGAGAAATGGAATAAAATGAAGAACACAGTGAACTTAAAACAAAGATGTTGAATCCTATTCTAAAAAAAATCAAACTCTTAATCTCTTGAGGGAGTTGTTGCCAATTTGATGTGAAAATTGGCCCTTTCCCAACTCCAATGGTGTGATGAAGATTGTAATCCCTTTGTTGAATATTGATGAATGCTCCAAGACAAAATTTGCATAACCTAGCTATGAAACTCAATGAGATGGATGAAGATTGCTATGGATTTGAGTATAGTAAGTTTACTCAAGTTATGGATGATCAAATGAGGAATGAAGTCTCTTATTTATAGAATTTCAAGTTGAAGAGATGTCAAAAATGGAGCAATGTGGGACTAAGAATCAACCAATGGAAAGATACCACTTGTCAACATGTTAATGGATGGAGGATGTGCAAGTTTTGAAGAATGTGTCAATAAATGCATATATTTTGAATTTTGAAATTGTTGAAATGAAATGCAAGAGGGAAAGAAGGTGCATTGAATTCCACTTGGCTCAAGGCAAAAGGACTTTCTAGGTGGAGTAAATGCCTTGTTGGAAGGACAAAGTCCACTTGGATTTTGAATTCAAATTTAAAGAATATTCCTTTTTTTATGCCTTTTGAAAGAAAATAGAGTTTTAATAAATGAATTAAATCTATTTTCTTGTGCAAGTTGCAAAAAGCTAGAGGATGAGACATGAGAGGAGATTAAATTAATCAAGGTTAATTAATTTAATGAGAGATCAAAATGATGTGACCTATTGATTTAGATTTATGGATTGATTTAAATCAAAATATGAGAAGAATATGGTTTCAAGATTAATTAAATAAAGATTTTTGTTTTATTTAACCAAGGAGATGAAGTTAGATTAAATAAAATAAGGTTTAAATTTATTTAATTTAATGGGTGAACTTTAGAGATTTAATCAAATAAAATTGATTATTTAATTAAATAGGGATAATTAGATTGGATTGATTGATTTAATTAATAAGAAAGGATGACTTAATTAGCTAACTAATTTATTTAATTAAGAGAGGAATATTGATGAATTTAATCAAATAAAGGTATTTGATTAAATGGTTAGACCGAGGGATGATTCAGGATGAAGCGATGTTAGTGGTTGGGATCAAATGTGTAGTGTTAATCAGTATATTTTACCTGTCTATAGTCATAAGTGAATTGAATGCAGAAGTATGTCTGTCAGTGTAAGGAATGTTAAATGCTACACCTATGGAAGATTTGGGCATATTGCTAATCATTGTAGATCAAGAGGAAATCAATTGAATGAATGGTCTAGACAAATAAATCCTGTGTGTTACAATTGCAATAGATTTGGTCACATTGCATGATTCTGCAGGACAGAAACATGGATAGAAGAGGTATGGTATACAAAGGTAGAATTTCATAGAAAGATGATAAAGGAAAAGGGAAAGTGACTATGGAAGAAATAAGAGATCAGTTGAAGAAAACATGGGTAAGGAAGATTGAGTCTGATGAAGGAAATAAGCCCGCACCAGAATCTGCTTCTGGTAATTATTCTGAAAATTGATCTTAGGCCATTGGCCTAGGGGGAGTATTTCAAGAAAAATCATTTGTCTCCCTATCGGTAGTTGGCACCGGAATGCAAGAAATTTTCAATAGTTGTGCTAATGATTTACAAATGTATCGGTGATTATTTGTGCAGAAATTTGAGAAGTAGAAGGTCTGTAGATGGATTCTTCTTTTGTTGTCTGAGATAATAGAGTATCTAGAACACCTAGGGAAAAACATTTAATGCGCTAAAAGGTTAGGTGTGAAAGTTATAAAAGGGTATTTAGAACCCTCATTTGTCACCTTACAGTGAAGAAGAATAGAAGGAGAGCCTCTACAGCAGAATTTTGAAGGAGTAAAGTCAATTCAATAGTGAATTCATCAGGTATTTGAATTGCTTGTAGAATTCTCACTTAATTTGGTGCTCGGTAGAAACTTGTTCAATATGAAAAGGAAAATGAAGAAAATCAAAGGAATGGTGAATTTAGATGAATATAGTAGTGAGAAGATTAGGGATGTGAGAAATTTTTTGTCGGTCGATGAATTGAAATGGCTTGAAGGTGTGAAACACAAAAGTTTTGACAATTGGAGTGAATTTCCCTGTTTTGACAATGAGGAATTCGTTAGGTTTATCCTGAACAGATTGAATAATGGCATTCTAACTCTAGATAAACCCTATCTCATTTTGAAAGAGGTGATTAGAAATATAACTAGATTATGCAATGTTGGGGATATACCAAAAAATAAGTTGATTCAGAATAGAGAAATCAAAACCCTAACTGGAGTAACAGGAGATCAAAGGGCTTTGCTAATTTTGACGATCAAAGATCTAATAATAAGGTACATTTCCATGGAATCTCATACAAAATATTTTTCAAAAATAGGGAAGGCGCAACTTCAACAAGTGTGGTTTACATCTCTCATAAAATGATAATGGAGGATCAAGACTTTGACTTGTGTGGATTGCTAAAAGATCAATTGATGCAAAATGTGCAACTAACAAAGGAGGCAGATTACCCCTTTAGGTTTGGTGCCTTCGTCATATGTCTTGTAATGTATTTTTTGAATTGCTTGGCATAGATTGATAATGTTGTATGAAAAGAGAATGAACTAGTTTGTAAATAGATTTTTGAATAATCTAGTAGTTTGGAAAATTGTGAGCAAGAGTATGCAAATTTATTTAAAGAATTGCTAGGGAAGTTTGGAGCAATTAGCATTTCCATTCCAGTAAAAGTCAATTCGAAGGAGTAAAGTCAATTCGACAGTGAATTTATCAGGTATTTTAGTTGCTTGTAGAATTCTCACTTAATTTGGTGCTCGGTAGAAACTTGTTCAGTATGAAAAGGAAAATGAAGCAAATCAAAGGAATGGTGAATTTAGATGAATATAGTAGTGAGAAGATTAGGGATGTGATAAATTTGTTGTTGGTCGATGAATTGAAATGGCTTAAGGTGTGAAACACAAAAGTTTGGACATTTGGAGTGAATTTCCCTATTTGACAATGAGGAAGTCGTTAGGTTTATCCTGAACATATTGAATAATGACATTCTAACTCTAGATAAACCCTATCTCATTTTTAAAGGGGTGATTAGAAATATAACTAGATTATGCAATGTTGGGGATATACCAAAAAATAAGTCGATTCAGAACAAAGAAGTCAAAACCCTAACCAGAGTAACAGGAGATCAAAGGGTTTTGATAATTTTGATGATCAAAGATATGATAACAAGGTACATTGCACATGGAATCTCATACAAAATATTTTTCAAAAATAGGGAAGGCGCAACTTCAGCAAGTGTGGTTTACATCTCTCATAAAATGATAATGGAGGATCAAGACTTTGACTTGTGTGGATTGCTAAAAGATCAATTGATACAAAATGTGCAACTAACAAAGGAGGCAGATTACCCCTTTAGGTTTGGTACCTTGGTCATATGTCTTGTACTGTATTTTCTGAATTGCTTGCCACAAATCGATAATGTTGTATGGAAAGAGAATGAACTAGTTTGTAAATAGATTTTTGAATATTCTAATAGTTTGGAAAATTGTGAGCAAGAGTATGAAAAATTTCTTTAAAGAATTTCTAGGGAAGTTTGGAGCAATTAGAATTTCCATTATGGTAAAAGCACTTCAAGTTGGACCCTCTTCTGGTGAGATGGAGAGGAAGAAGAAAAGAGCACAAGAGATTGTTGATTACACTCCTTTGGCACACAAGACTCCAAAAATTGAAAGAAAAGGTAAAGAACAAGTGATTGTAGACATACCAAATGAGGAATCTAATGAGTACACTCTAAGGGATGAACCAGAATCAGTGGAACTAGATGTAGTAATGGTAGATGGAAGCAAAGAAGAAGGTGTTTTATCCAAAGTAAAGATACTACAACTTTTTTAGGAGAAAGATGGGATGCAGAAAATTGATGACATATGGTCTGATAGACCCTCATATGAGCAGGACCTGATCGAGAGCACACTAAGTAATTATTTTGTGCACAACTACATTGGATTGGAGAGTTTACATAATGTGTTTCCTGAAGAGATGATTGAATGCATTAAGGAAGACATGGTCTCTGAGTCCCAGGACAGGAAAGAGGGAGAAATAATTCTACATCTAAAGGAGTAGTTTAGACTATCTCTTACCAAACTAAAAAGGAAAATGAATGAATTGAGGCAATGCATAAATACAACAAATAATATCTACAACTATTGTCTTCGTTGGCCTCATGTAGTTGGGAAATACAAAGATAAGCTAGAGAAGATTGAAATTGAGTTGAACAAGATTGGTCAAGATTATAACATGTTTTAGGTTTAGGATGGTGCAGTCAAGAAAAGGATTCAAGATTTGTAGTATGAGGATATAAAATTTCATTTCACCAGAAACACCCTTGTGGACACCTTTTGGAAAGTGAAGGATTTAACTAAATGTAGGCTGGAGTAGTTAATTGAAGTTCTAAGGAAAGGAGAGAAATTAGATGAGATAGTCACAATTCTGGAATCTCTCATCCAGATTATCAACCAAACATCTAAGAACAACAACTTGATCTTAATCATTGGGATTTCAGTAGAAGCTTGGAGGAAATTTCTTCCAGAAATGAAAGATAAGTACAAGATAATTTTCTGACTCGAGTAGCAGTTGTATTTCTTCAAATTTTGATCCATTTTTTAATTAGCAAGGGGGGAGATCCAAAATATGTTTTTCATTGATGTCAAAGGGGGAGAGAGAGAGCAGTGAAAAATGCCTTGCCATTCTAAGAGGGAGTTGTGTTTTGAAAGGGAGTTATATTTTGAAATTTTTAACTCTGGCAACGTAATCATATTCTTTCGAACACTTAGTCATTTTTCACTAAGTATTTCCATCAATTCCAAAGGGGGAGATTGTTGGCATATGGCTTCTAGTGTTGTAATTGATGGCAACCTAAGTCATTATTTTGGTTTGTAGGTCAGGATTTGTTCATATTGGCAGGCAGAGTAAAGAACAAAGTATTACCAGAAGAGAGAATGAAGAACGGGGTATCCGGTTAGTGTGTCGATCTGTATGCTTAACTGGATTATCATTTGAAGTTGTGGATCTTGGGGAATATTTTTTAAGTATCTATATTATCTTATTGTTAAGTTTTGTGTTGTTGCATTAATCAGTGTATGAGTTAGGAGATCCGACAAAATGAATTTTTGTTTATTAACTCATGGTGGCCGACATAATGAATATGGCATGTTGCAGATGGTTAAGGCATAAATGTTTAAGGTATTCTTGTGTTGGAAATTCTATTTTGGTTCCTAGCTAATATGGTTTGGCTAACTTATGTGGATGCACATTAAAAATTACTCTTGATTTGAGCCGACATTTGCAAGATATTTTCTATTCTATTGAAGTCAACATATAGCGATTGAATTCTTGCTAGCGGATAAAAATATGAGATCGGAAAATTCATTTTACAAGAAAGGGATGTGAGGTGGTAGTGTATATGTGTGTATGAAAATATCAGAAAAGCACTTGATAGATTTCCAATTGAGCAGAAGAGGATTTTTATGACGCAAATTAAGGTAAAGCAGAGTGAAGTGTAGAATTAGACAGAAGTTCCAGAATCTGATATATGAGCCTCATCGGAACAGAAACTAGACATTTTTAGATGCTACTTTCTTAGTTCAACTCTTGTTGTAATCCAAATATATTGTAAGGCAGTGAGCCTTCCTGATTTTGAGTAGTGTGCTTGAATGCATGTGCATTCCCCTTTTTCTTCATACTTTTAACAGAGTATAAATTGTGGATTAACCTTCATTGTGGTTTTTCCCCTAACAAGGTTTCCATGTAAAAACCTTGGTGTTATGGTGTTATGGTGTTTTGATGTATGATCTATCCTCTCTTTGAATCATAGGGCCTCGTATTGATTAGTGTGCAAGTTAGAAGATCTAGTTGATTGATTTTTTGTCTAACAGTACGAAAAGGTTGACTGGATGAGTGTAGCATGTTGTGGATCTTCAAGGCATAATTATTTAAGCTGTTTCATGTTCGAGGATGTTGTTTTGGGTCCTTACTATGTTTTTTCTGACATTGGTTGATTCACATTGATAATTATTTATGGATTGAGCTGATAGTTTGTATATGTTTTATATTTTGTTAAAACCGACTTGTAGTTGATGTATTTCCTAGTTGCAGATATATATAAGCAACTTCATATCATTTTGGTGTGTGTTGTGACAAGATCTGAAAGTTAGAAGGATTATAGATTGATTGTGCATAGTTTCATTTGAGTAGAAAGAAGATTGGTGATTCGAATTAAAGTAGATAGAGTTTCAAGAGAAAAATCAGATAGAGTGTGAAGAATGTTGTAAATGTGCTTAATCAGAACTATAATCAAGCATTAGTAGATGCTATTTTCTTAGTTCAAATCTTCTGGATGCAATCCAAATGTTTATGTAAGACAGTGAGTCTTCTTTTGGGCAATAAGCCTTTTTGTAATTGAAAAGTGAGCTCTAGGTAGTGTGCCTGAATGCATGTGCATTCCCCATTTGTAAACACTTATATTGAGTATACTCATATTGTGGATTGACCTCCATCGTGCTTTTTCCCCTAATAGGTTTTCCATGTAAAAAATCATTTTTTATGGTGTTGTGATTGATTGCTTTGTGTTCTTGCATGTTTCTTTTTCTTCAATGTTATAAGTGGTTTAAAGATTAGGTTAATAAAGTTAAATTTTGTAGAAAACTGATTCAACCCCCCCTCTTAGTGTTCCTTGATTCCAACAATTGGTGTCAAAGATTAGTTCCTCAGAAGAAGTTTAATAGCTTGGGGAAGATTCAAGAAGGTGATTCAATGGATCCTAGCAATCTTCAACAACAACTTTTGGTGGCACTAGATGGTCTTGATCAGTCCAAATATGAAGTCTAAGAATTGCAAGAAAGCATCATGAATGCTGAGAAATTTATTCAATCATTTAAAGATAAAATCAATAAGTCCAGGGAAAAGAGAAAGGAACTTTGTGATCAGCTCAAGTAGAAAGAGAGTAAAAGCATGGAAGATGAACACCTAAGTCAAGCCCTGAAGTAAAAGATAGAAGAATGAGAAAAACTCACTAGAGATAATGTTGTCCTAAAGCATGAGATGGAATCTATTGTGATGAGGATGACCAAGGAGACTGAAGAGAAAAAGAAGAAAGAAGATAATCTTACTTGGTCTTTGAAAGAAAAATTTAAAGAATGCAACAGAATTAATGATGGATTCAATCAGTTCAAGTTTGAATTGGAACAATCCAGAAATAATGAAGAAGAGCTTGAAAGATAGATTGTTATTCTCAAGGATGAACTTTCTACTGCAAATGAATATAAGGAAAAGTTCAAGACCAGCTCATCCAAGCTTGATGAACTGATTCAAAGTCAGAGGACTGGAAGTGACAAGCGAGGTCTTGGATATGAGAAAGGAGAAAGCTCTAGATCTGGTCAAAGAAGATTTAGGCAAGGAAATCAGACAAGCAAAGATAGAAGGTATCCGGTAAGACAACCTAATGCTCAAAATTTCAATGGACACTATTTTGGTTGCAACAAATTTGGTGATATGGCTACTCAATGTAGAAGTAGAATGAATCCAAGTGGTCCATCATTCACAAGTGAGTGTTTCAATTGCAATAAGTATGGTCATAATTCAATTGAATGGAGAAATATGACAAACAACTTTTTCAATAGAAATATCAGATGTTATGCCTGCAATAGATTTGGTCATATTGCTAACCAATGCAGATCAAGAGAAAATCAATGGAATAGTTGGTCTAGACAAAGAAATGTAGCGTGCTATAATTGTAACAAACCCAGTCACATTGCAAGATTCTACAGAAGCAGGAAGGGTCCAGTAAACAAAGGAAAAAATATGAAAAAGGATGATAAGGGAAAAGGAAAAGTTACTATGGATGAGATCAGGAAGCAAATGAAGAAGACATGGGTGAAGAAGAGTGCTTCTGATGTAGGAAAAGATTCCACACCAGAATCTAGTATTGGAAATTCCTCTGGGAATTAGTTTAAGGCCTTTGGCCTAGGGGAAGCTCTCAAGAAAATATTTTACCCCCCTGCCGGTAGTTCGTACCAAAATGTGGAAAATTGCAACGGTTGCATTGATTATCTACAAATTTTTTGGAATCTCTTGTGGAGGAAACATATGCAAAATTGAAGGTCTATAGAAGAATTTTCTTTCACAGTCTTAAAAATAGGGTATCTAGAGGACCTATGGAAAAAGAATTTATTGCGATAAAAATTTAGGTGTGTGAATGATAAAAGGTTACTTCTATCCATCATTTGTCACATTTCCTTTTGAGAAGAACAAGTTTGGAGAGCTCTGCAAGTGAATATTGGCGAGATACAAGTTTGAAAGCAATTTTGCAATCAAACCCTAATCCGATGAAAGGTATTTATCTACAAAAACTTGTGAATTTGAAATTTCTAGAAATGGTCACTCCATTGGTTGTTGATATTAAGGATAGACCCCATCTGAAATTCAAATGGTACCCATTCAAATCCATTGAGACAGAACCATTAGGTACATTTTCTTTCATTTTGTATGGTGTTTTGCATATTCAATATATTAGGGCATATATTCATGCAAATGTTGAAGAATTAGGAAGCTCCCAATTGTTAAATTTTTACACAAATCACATTGTGGGAGAAGATCTTTGTGTAAGGCCTGAATTTAAAACTTTGGAGGAGATGAAGTTCACACAAATTGTGAAGTTTCTCGTGTTCGACAAAAATGAATGGGTTTAGTACATATTGAGTTGAGTGCATGTCAAGTTCATGTGCTTAAGTCAGCCCTTCAAGATCACAAAAGAAGCTATAAGTGTTGGTACTAGTCTGAATTCATCTGGTGGGTTGTCCAAATTGAAAGTTGTGAAGAATCAAACAGTCACATAAGCAACTGGTTCAATTTTCAACAAAACAGCCATGAAAATTAATGACATCATTGAGTTGGATGTTAGATTTGCTTCTATGGTCATTGGATATAAAATCTATCACTCCAACCAGGACAACTTTGTATCTGGTACTGCAATCTATGCAGCTTATCAAATAGTCAAGGAAAATGTAGAATATGACTTATGTGAGTTACTCTAGGGCCAACTAATTGAGAATCTTGGTAAAATCAAGAAGGACAAGAAGAACTCTTTCAAGTATGGCAATTTATTGTTATTTCTATTCTTCTACTTCATGAATTAAGTTCTAGGAGTTGGAAAAGTGCAATGGTAAGGTGATAAAATGGTAGTTGTTCAAATCAAAGACATCCTATACAGAATTGGTGATAGCAAAGCAAGGAAAATTACTATTTGGGGTTACTTCAAAAAGCTTTCAGAATGAAATACAAGCAAGGGAAAGGATTCCTACATCTATTGTGGAAAAATATAAGGACACTATTTGCTTCATGGTTGACATTGATTAGTGTTTGATGGAAGCAGCAGAACCTAGAACAGTTTGGATAATGCCTATGTGTTATGAGGTTGAAGAACATATTTTGGAGTTGTATGCTCAACACCTGTTGAGTAAACCTTGGGATCTAATAGAAGAAAGGTTTGGTACCTTTGAAGAGAAGAATATGCAAGTTCATGAACAACTGAAGAATCCTATGATAGTCTAGAAGGAGAGCTTGCTAGAACTGAGTCAGCTAGTTCGGCAACATCCTCTGCCAGATCTAGATCTACAAGGAGCTATGTACTCTCATTTGGTCCTACAAAGAAATCAAGCCCTGTAAAAGCTCAAGTCAAGACATCTGAGAGAGAAGGAAAGAAGAAGGATAAAAGCACAAGAGTCTATGTTGTAGTTGAAGAGGATGAAGAAACTGAATCTGATGAAGAGGTAAGAGAAATCAAGCATAAGGGCATAAAGGTGTCTAAATTCTCTAAAGACAAGCCCTTTGGTGAAGAGAAAGCAAAGAAAAAGGTGAAAACTGATAGATCAGGTATGACTAGATCCGAAGTGGAAAAAGCTTTAATTAAGGATGGTAATCTTACTTTCTAAATGGTATGACACTTTTGACAGTGTCGGTCAAAGAACTCTTGAGGAAGCCACAATAAAATATTTGAACATTTTCAATATGACTCTCATAGAAATAATGTTAGACTTACCTAAAGGGTTATATGAAGTCCTAGAAATGAGGAGAGTAAATGCAAGAATTGAAGAAGAATAAATGATAGAATGCATACTTGTTGATCTATGTCCAATAATGTCTATAGAAGAAATGAGAAAAATCCTCAATGAATCAAAAAGGGACTTTAAGAGAAAAACAAGGGTGAATAAGGATATGATCGAGCAGACTAAAGAAGTGGAAAAAGATACTAAGAAAATTCTTAAGGCAGTTCTATTGAAGAACAAATATAATGTTGTTTCTGAAGAAATTCATGATGAATATGTTCCATCTGGTTTGAAAATTGAAGTAGTAAGAGAAGACACAATTGAGGATACTCTAAATCCTCTAGAAATGCAAGATACTAAAATTCCTATGGAGACTAAAGCTCCTAAAGATTTATCATTTGAAGAAATAGAGATTGCTAAAGCCAAGCAAGAATCTGTGATTGAAGAAAAGAAGGTTGAGGCAAAGAAAGTAGTTGTGGAAGCAAGACACTGTAAAGGTAGTAAAGGAGTTTTTAGAAGAACAACAAGAGGATTTTGACCATGAATTTATTGAAGGTCCTATCAACTTGGCCACTCTATCTCCTATTCAGAAGTTGAAATTGGCATCATTTTCTCCAGCCAAGGCAAGGGAGGAGATACTAAAATCTCACATTGAGGATAGTGAGCTGCTAAGTCTTGCATCCGGTATCTTAGAGAAGATCATGCCCACATATGTCAAGGACTCATCTGATTCTCCATCTGGTCAGTTGAAGAAGCTTATCAACTCTATAAGTACTCATTTTGAGTCTCTTGAAAAGTCAACTGAGGGTAAGGTTCATAAAGAATTTGATGCAAATAGGTTCAGTAGATTAAAGGGTATGATTAATAATGATAAATATTTGTTAGCTACCTATGTAAATAACATTCAAGGTGCATTATTTGAGGGTGGAAATATCTACAGGTCATGCTTATCTTTGTCTAAATTCACTGAGGTCACTGAGAAGAAAATGAAGGAATATGAGAAACAGTTAGGAGATATTTCTCAAGCCTTTGATCCTCTAACCGTTTTTGTGAGTAAGTAAGAAAGTCAAGTCATATCCCTACTTGAAAAAATTAAAGGCTTGAAGCATTAAAATGACAGAATTTTTGAAAGGGTATGTTAGCTTAGAGGACTAATTGGTCCTAAAATAGAGACAATGCTTAGTGCATTGAAGGAAGCACAGGTTGCTATGGTTAGTGATCCAAAAAATCTTGAATCAGCAGAGATGCAATCCTACCTATTTTGTGGTCACATGACTATTTTGGAGAGTCAAAAAGGGTTGGGACAATAGTTTAAGCCTGCTAAGGAACAATTTTGTAGATAAATTCAAGTTCATGTAAGTTAGAAAAGCATGTATGTACATATGCAGTTTGTTCATAGCAATTTTGTTTGATTTTTGGTATATGGATTCCTGT
The DNA here is from genome assembly GCA_007258455.2 of Sequoia sempervirens. NCBI lineage: Eukaryota > Viridiplantae > Streptophyta > Pinopsida > Cupressales > Cupressaceae > Sequoia > Sequoia sempervirens. The sequence goes on along the minus strand of VDFB02134648.1, from coordinate 203,702 downwards.
CTTTGTCATTGATGTCAAAGGGGGAGAGTGGGATAGTGAATAATGTTGTATTCATCTCAAGGGGAGTTGTGTTTTTAATTTTTGAGGATTGTAGTGTATTCATGTTGGTACTAATTATGACACTTAGTCATTTTTCACTAAGTGTTGCCATCAATGCCAAAGGAGGATATTGGTGCAAGAGACACATCATAAGTCATCTGGTGTTCTCATTGATGGCAACCCTAGTATTTACTCTTATCCACATTTCAGTGTTTGCTTATACCAGAAGTTAGATTGAAGTTTTTTGTTAACTATCAAAGCTAGAATAGGGCATCCGACAGAGTTGTGTATATTGATTCATATGCAATTTTTTGTTATCCTTTTGTTTTGTGGATCTTAGGGAAGGTTTTTTGATGTATGATCTATCCTATCTTTGAATCATAGGGCCTCGTATTGATTAGTGTGCAAGTTAGAAGATCTGATTGATTGATTTTCTGTCTAACAATGTGAAAAGGCAGACTCGATGAGTGTAGCGTGTTGTGGATCTTCGAGGAATAATTTTTTAAGGTGTTTCATGTTCAAGGATGTTGTTTTGGGTCCTTAGTATGTTTTGGATGACATTGGTTGATTCTCATTGATAATTATTCATGGATTGAGCTGACAGTTTGTATATGTTTTATATTTTGTTAAAGCCAACTTGTAGTTGATGTAATTCCTAGTCGCGGATATATATATAAGTGATTGTTCATATCATTTTGGTTCGTTGTGACATGATGCAAAAGTTAGAAAGATTATAGATTGATTGTGCATAGTTTCATTTCAGTAGAAAGAAGATTGGTGATCAAAATTAAAGCAAAAAGAGTTTCAAGCGTAGAATAAGAAAGAGTGAAGAATGTTGTAAATGTGCTTAACCAGAACTACAATTGGGCATTAGCAGATGCTATTTTCTCAGTTCAAATCTTCTGGATGTAATCCAGATGTTTATGTAAGATAGTGAGTCTTCTTTTGGGTAGTAAGCCTTTTTGTAATTAAGCAGTGAGCTCTAGGCAGTGTGCATGAATGCATGTGCATTCCACTTTTGTAAACACTTATATTGAGTATACTCATATTGTCGATTGACGTCCACTGTGGTTTTTACCCTAACAAGGTTTCCACATAAAAAATCCTTGTGTTATGGTGTTGTGGTTGATTTCTTTGTGTTCTTGCATCTTTCTTTTGCTTCAATTCTATAAAAGGTTTAAAGATCAGGTTAATAAAGTTAAATTTTGCAAAACACTGATTCACTCCCCCTCTCAGTGTTCCTTGATTCCAACAATCGGTATCAAATATTAGTTCCTCAGAAGAATTTTAATAGCTTGGGGAAGATTTGGGAAGGTGATTCAATCGATTCTGGCAATCTTCAACAATGACTTTTGGTGGCACTAGATGATCTTGATCAGTCCAAATCTGAAGTTCGAGAATTGCAAGCAAGCATCATGAATGCTGAGAAATTTATTCAATCATTGAAAGATAAAATCAATAAGTCCAGGGAAAAGATAAAGGAACTTTGTGATTAGCTTAAGCAAAAAGAGTAAAATCATGGAAGATGAACACCTAATTCAAGCTCTGAAGGAAAAGATAGAAGAATGTGAAAAACTCACTAGAGATAATGTTGTCCTAAAGCATGAGATGGAATCTATTGTGATGAGGATGACCAAGGAGAATGAAGAGAAAAAGAAGAAAGAAGATAATCTTACTCAATCTTTGAAAGAAAAATATGAAGAATGCAACAGAATTAATGATGGATTCAATCAGCTGGAACTTGAATTGGAACAATCCAGAAATAATGAAGAAGAGCTTGAAAGATAGATTGTTATTCTCAGGGATGAACTTGCTACTGAAAATGAACACAAGGAGAATTTCAAGACTATCTAAGCCAAGCTTGATGAGCTGATTCAAAGTCAGAGGACTGGAAGTGACAAGCGAGGTCTTGGAAATGAGAAAGGAGAAAGCTTTAGATCTGGTCAAAGATGATTTAGGCAAGGAAATCATACAAGCAAAGCTAGAAGGTATCTGATAAGACAACCTAATGCTCAAAATTTCAATGGACACTATTTTGTTTGCAACAATTTGGTCATATGGCTACTCAATGTAGAAGTAGAATTAATCCAAGTGGTCCATCATTCTCAAGTGAGTGTTTCAATTGCAATAAGTATGGTCATAAGTCAATTGAATGCAGAAATATAACAAACAACTTTTTCAATAGAAATATCAAATGTTATGCTTGCAATAGATTTGGCCATATTTCTAACCAATGTAGATCAAGAGAAAATCAATGGAATAAATAGGTATGTGCAGGATCATGATGGGCCAAAAAGTGGTGATATGATGGGTATGTGTAGGGTATGTGGCTAACGACTTTTTTTTTACCCAAAATTGATGAAATGAAAAGGGTTTTTTAAGAAGATTCTCAACTTTCCACCAATATAAATTATGCTTTACTTTGAATTTAATAAATAATTATTATTCATTTTCTATTTGAATTAAAACTAAAGTCATGATTGATAGGTTGATTGAAAAACATCTATAGCTTTCAAACGATATCACATTTTTTGAATCCAAAATATGTGTCACATTCTATGCTTCACATACTATAGGATTAAAAAAAAAAAAAAATCATGAAGTTTTGACTAAGTTAAGGTGGTCGGACATACGAGTTTTTATATTTTTAAAAAGTTATAATAAAAAATTTATAATTAATTATTTACTGGGAAAAAAATTACAAAAAAATATGCATCACATCGGGACATGAGTCCTCTACTAATATCTAGAATATCATAAAAAAATATTATCATTTTATTGTGGTTAGGGGGGTCAGACAGAAACCTACTTCTTATTTTTCCCTGAAATTTAAGTACTATTGCATTGAAATTTCAAATTTTCACCAAATAGATTCTTTTAAAATAAAAATATACCTAGTAGTTTAGAAGCTACATTCAATTTTCTGAATTTTTCACCACATAAGGGCCTATTTTTTCCATGATGATCCTGCACATGCCCAAGTGGTATGGACAAAGAAAATTAGTGTGATATAATTGTAACAAACCCAGTCACATTGCAAGATTTTGCAGAAGCAGGAAGGGTCTAGTAAACAAAGGGAAAAATATGCAAAAGGATGATAAGGGAAAAGGAAAAGTTACTACAGATGAGATCAGGAAGCAAATGAAGAAGACATGGGTGAAGAAGAGTGCTTCTGATGCAGGAAATGATTCCACACTAGAATCTGGTATTAGAAATTCCTCCAGGAATTAGTTTAAGGCCTTTGGCCTAGGGGGAGCTCTTAAGAAAATATTTTACCCCCTTACCAGTAGTTGGTACCAAAATGTGTCAAATTGCAACAGTTGCATTGATGATCTACAAATGTTTTGCGATCTCTTATGGAGGAAAATTATGCAAAATTGAAGGTCTATAGAAGAATTTTCTTTCATAGTCTATTAAAACAGGGTATCTAAAAGACCTATGGAAAAAGCATTTATTGCGACAAAAAGTTAGGTGTGTGAATGATAAAAGGTTATTTCTATCCCTCATTTGTCACATTGCATTTTGAGAAGAAGTTTGGAGAGCTCTGTAAGTGAATTTTGGCGAGATACAAGTCTAAAAGTGATTTGACGATCAAACCCTAATCTAACGGAAGGTATTTATCTACAAAACTTGTGAATTTGAAATTTTTGGAAATGGTCACTTTGTTGGTTGTTGATATTAGGATAGACCCCATTCAAAATTAAAATGGCACCCATTCAAATCCATTGAGACATAATCATTAGGTGCATTTTCTTCCATTTTGTATTTTTTTTGCATATTGAAGATATTATGTCATATATTCATGTGAATGTTGAAGAATTAGGAAGCTCCCAGTTGTTAAATATGTACATAAATCACATTGTGGGAGAATTTCTATGTGTAAGGCCTAAATTTAAAACTTTGGAGGAGAAGAAGTTCACATAAATTGTGAAGTTTCCCGTGTTCAACGAAAATGAATGGGTTTGGTACATATTGAGTCAAGTGCATGCCAAGTTCATGTGGTTAAGTCAGCCCTTCAAGATAAAAAAAAGAAGCTATAAGCATTGTTACTGGTCTGAATTAATCTAGTGGGTTTCCCACATTGAAAGCTGTGAAGAATCAAATAGTCACTGAAGCAACTGATTCAGTTTTCGACAAAAGAGCCATGACAATTAATGACATCATTAAGTTGGATGTTAGATTTGCTTCTATGGTCATTGGATATAAAATTTATCACTCCAACTGGGACAACTCTATATTCGGTACTACAATCTGTGTGCTTATCAAATTGTCAAGGAAAATGCAGAATATGACTTACGTGAGTTACTCTGGGGCCAGCTAATTGAGAATCTTGGTAAAATCAAGAAGGACAAGAAGAAATATTTCAAGTATGTAAATTTTCTATTATTTATATTCTTCTACTTCATGAATTAAGTTCCAGGAGTTGGAAAAGTGCAATGGCAAGGTGATAAACCGGTAGTTGTTCAAATCAGAGACAACCTATATAGAATTGGTGATAGCAAAGCAAGGAAAACTGCTATCTGGTGTTACTTCAAAAATCTTTCAGAATGAAATTCAAGAAAGGGAAAGGATTCCTACATCTATTGTGGAAAAATATAAGGACACTATTTTCTTCATGGTTGACATTGATCAGTGTTTGATGGAATCAGCAAAACCTAGAACAATTTGGATAATTCCTATGGGTTATGAGGTTGAAGAACACATTTTGGAGTTGTATGTTCAACACCTATTGAGTAAACCTTAGGATCCAACAAAAGAAAGGTTTGGTAGCTTTGAAGAGAAGAATATGCAAGAGCATGAACAACTGAAGAAGCCTATGATAGTTCGGAAGGTCATAAAGGAAGAGGAAGCTTTTGTAGAAAGCATCGGTATATCAGTTGAAGCAGTAAGGGAAGCTAGGAGGAAAAGAGAACAAGTTGAAGGAGAGCCTACTAGAACTGAGTCAGCTATTCTGGAAGGGTCCTCTACCAGATCTAGATCTACAAGGAACTCTGCACTCTCCTCCAGTCCTGCAAAGAAATCAAGCCCTATAAAAGCTTAAGTCAAGACATCTGAGAGAGAAGGAAAGAGGAAGAAGGATAAAAGCACAAGAGTCTATGTTGCAGTTGAAGAGGATGAAGAAACTGAATTTGATGAAGAGGTAAGAGAAATCAAGTATAAGGGCACAAAGTGGTGAGGGGTACTCCCCTTACAATCTAAAACTCACAAATACAACAGATAATGGCACAAAAAAAATACAATAAGGAAAGCAAATATTTTCTATTATCACTGAAATGAAAATGAAATTATAACATTATATTTTCCATCACATGGGATTTCTAATTACATAAATTTTCAAATCTACAAATCAGAGCCACCATCTACTCTGCCCTGATCCCCTCTCTATAGTCCCCCTTTACATCCCTTATTTGGAAGGTGTAACTACCCTAGAATCTTCTAGAAAGTGTAACTTCCCTAGAATCTTCTGGAAAGTGTAACTACCCTAGAATCTTCTGGAAAGTGTAACTTCCCTAGAATCTTTTGGAAAGTGTAACTTCCTCAGGAAGATATTTTGAAATTTTATTAATTTTAGTATTACAACTTCACAGGGTCATAACTTTTGATCCAACCATCGGATTATCTATTATAATACCTCTAAGTGCCTCAAAATTGACCCTGAAGATTTTACTAGGATTTTTGAAAATTAAAATTTTAATATCCCTCAAATGACAAATGGTATTAAAGTAATTTCCTCCCCATTGGCTTCAATTTACCATTCTAGAGGTCTGTGTAATATTTTTGTGTCCAACTGTGCATAAGTGCAACCTTACTAAAATAATAACCCTACCAAATTTAGCCCTTATTGAAAAAAACATTTTTTTTGGGTGATGCAAGATTGCTCTTACACCCTGGATGCTCCTGTATAACAAAGGCCTCTAAAATATCTAAATGCAAGCCCTCTCATGAAGATAAAGCAAAGAAAAAGGTGAAAATTGATAGATCAAGTATGACTTTAGAGGAAGTGGAAAAAGCTTTAATTAAGGATGGTAATCTTAAACCACTTTCTGAATGGTATGACACTTTTGATAGTGTCAGTCAAATAACTCTTGAGGAAGCCATAATAAAATATTTGAACATTTTCAATATGACTCTGATAGAATTAATGTCAGACTTACCTAAAGGGTTATATGAAGTCCTATAAATGAGGAGTAAATGCAAGAACTAAAGAAGAACAAATGAGAGAATGCATACTTGTTGATCTATGTCCGATAATGTCTATAGAAGAAATGAAGAAGATCCTAAATGAAGAAAAAAGGTACTTTAAGAGAAAAACAAGGGTGAATAAACTTATGATCGGGTAGACTGAATAAGTGGCAAAAGACACTGAGAAAATTTTTAAGGCAGTTATGTTGAAGAACAGATATAATGTTGTTTCTAAAGAAATTCATGATGAAGATGTTCCATCTGGTCCAGAAATTGAAGTAGTAAAAGAAGACACAATTGAGGATACTTTGAATCCTCTAGAAATGCAAGATACTAAAATTCCTATGGAGACTGAAGCTCCTAAAGATGTATCGGTTAGAGATTCATAAAGCCAAGCAAGAATCTATGATTGAAGAAAAGAAGGTTGAGGCAAACGAGGTTTTTGTGGAAGCAAGAGACACTGCAAAGGCAGTAAAGGAGTTTTTAGAAGAACAATAGGAGGAGTTTGACCGTGAATTGATTGAAGGTCTTATCAACTTGGCCACTCTATCTCCTATTCAGAAGCTGAAAGTAGCATCATTTTCTCAAGCCAAGGCAAGGGATGAGATACTAAAATCTCACATTGAGGACAGTGAGCTACTAAGTCTTTCTTTTGGTATCTTAGAGAAGATCATTCCCACATATGTTAAGGACTCATCTGATTCTCCATCCGGTCAGTTGAAGAATCTTATCAACTCTGTAAGTACTCATTTTGAGTCTCTTGAAAATTCAGCTGAGGATAAGGTTCATAAAGAATTTGATGCAAACAAGTTCAGTAGATTAAGGGGTATGATTGCTAATGACAATTTTTTGTTAGCTACCTGTGTTACAAAGAACATTCAAGGTGCATTATCTAAGGGTGGAAATATATACAAGTCATGCTTATCTTTGTCTAAATTCACTGAGGTCACTAAGAAGAAAATGAAGGAATATGAGAAACAGTTAGCAGATATTTCTCAAGCTTTTGATCCTCTAACTGTTTATGTGAGTAAGCAAGAAGGTCAAGTCATATCCCTACTTGACAAAAATTAAAGGTTTGAAGTATGAAAATGACATAATTTTTGAAATGGTATGTGAGCTTAGAGGACTAATTGGTCCTAAAATGGAGACAATGCTTAGTGCATTGAAGGAAGCATAGGATTCTATCATTGTCAGTGATCTGACAAATCTTGAATCAGCAGAGATACAATCCTACCTATTTTGTGGTCACGTGACTATTTTGGAGAGTCTCAAAAAGGGTTGGGACACTAGTTTAAGCCTGTTGAAGAATAATTTTGAAAATATATTCAAGTTTATGTTAGCTAGAAAAGCATGTCTATACAAATACAGTTTGTTCATAGCAATTTTATTTGATTTTTGGTATGAATATTCCCGTATTTTTCATTGATGTCAAAGGGGGAGAGTGGGACAGTGAAAAATGTTATATTCATCTTAGGGGGAGTTTTGTTTTGAAGTTTCTAGGATTGCAGTGTATTCATGTTGGTACTAATTCTGACACTTAGTCATTTTTCACTAAGTGTTGTCATCAATTCCAAAGGGGGAGATTGTTGACAAGAGACACTGCACAAGTCATCTAGTGTTGTCATTGATGGAAACCCTAGTCTATAATCCTATTCGCACTTTAGTATTTTCTTATACCAGAAGTCATATTGAAGTTTTGTGTTAACTGTCAAAGCTAGAGCAAGGCATCTGACAGAGTTGTGTTTATCGAATCATATGAAATTTTATGTTATCATTTTGTGGTGTGGATCTCAAGGAAGGTTTTTTGATGTATGATATATCCTATCTTTGAATCATAGGGCCTTGTATTGATTAGTGTGCAAGTTAGAAGATCCAGTTGATTGATTTTCTATCTAACAGTGTGAAAAGGCTGACTCGATGAGTGTAGGTTGTGGATCTTCGAGGCATAATTGTTTAAGGTGTTTCATGTTCGAGGATGTTGTTTTGGGTCCTTACTATGTTTTGGATGACATTGGTTGATTCACATTGATAATTATTTATGGATTGAGTTGACAGTTTGTATATGTTTTATATTTTGTTAAAGCCAACTTGTAGTTGATGTAATTCCTAGTCACAGATATATATAAGTGATTGTTCATATCATTTTGGTGTGTGTTGCGACAAGATGAGAAAGTTATAAGGATTATAGATTGATTGTGCATAGTTTCATTTGAGCAAAAAGAAGATTGGTGATCTGAATTAAAGCAGACAAAATTTCAAGAGCAGAATTAGACAGAGTGTGAAGAATGTTGTAAATGTGCTTAACTAGAACTGTAATCAGGCATTAGCAGATGTTATTTTCTCAATTCAAATATTTTGGATGTAATCCAAATGTTTCTATAAGACAAAGAGTCTCCTTTTGGGTAGTAAGCCTTTTTGTAATTGAGCAGTGATCTCTAGGCAGTGTGCCTGAATGCATGTGCATTCCCCATTTGTAAGCACTTATATTGAGTATAATTATATTGTGGATTGACCTCCAACGTGGTTTTTCCCCTAACAAGGTTTCCATGTAAAAAATCCTTGTGTTATGGTCTTGTGGTTGATTACTTTGTGTTCTTGCATCTTTCTTTTGTTTCAATGCTATAAGTGGTTTAAAGATCACATTCATAAAGTAAAATTTTGCAAAACACTGATTCACCCCCCCTCTTAGAGTTCCTTGATTCCAACAAAAAACACACAAAAAATGGAGTTATTCTTATTGCTTGATCACCAAAAATGTCACCAGAAGCATGCCTCGAACATCTAAGGAATATTTAAATATTTTCCCAACCAAAACAAATAGTTCAAACTACTTTTTGAATGACTTGACCGTTCACCTTCCAAATACATCCAAAAATGGAAAGTTGCATTGCAACTTTTGCAACATTTGACACAATATGACAACTTTTTACACAATTGACCCCATGAGACTCAAAAATTTATAAATGGTCTAAATATACCTTATTACATCAAAAATTGACTCAAAACACCAAAAACCCAACATCTAATAATGAGTATTGTCACTGATTAATTTACTAGTTTAGATTTTGGAGGTTGGGTTTTATCCCAAATGTGTTTTTCCAAGATATACCATTGTGTTATGTTAAATTGTTTTAGATCATATTTTCACTTCATCTACCCTCTTATATTATTGTAAGAAACATTTCGACACCTTAGCTTCCTTTCATGTCTTTGTGCACCCTTATGCTTCTCTATGGGTCAATTTCATGGGTCTTGATCAATATCACACCACATGGATTTGATCTCTAATGTGTGGTCATGATCTAGTGCACTATGCATTTTTGTTACATCCTAGTTGTTGAAATTTATGATCTATACTAATGATTAAGGACAAACAAATTTAAAATTACCTTTGGAAGAATACTAGATTGCAAGAGCCAAGTTCTTGTAGGTCACCCTCCTTGGTTAAACTAGCTTTTCATACATGACAAAGATTGATAGACAACAAGCAAGAATGTAAGTGATATAGATGTTGATTTTGATGCAAATTATTATTCCTTTTAGTGCTCTAAATTGAAGTGTTCCTACCAATACCTTTTGGTGTTCTTTATTTTTTCAAATGATTGCTTGATGTTTAAATGCACAAATGTATTCTAAGTCTACTTCCAAAAGCTATGTGAAAAGGGTTATAATTAGTGATTTGACTTTTTGTAATTTGATCTTTGAATAGATACATATCATTTGAAAAAATGTATTAAAAAATAAATGTAAAATCTCAAAATTAAAAATGAATGATTGAAAATCATAGCTAATAAATAATGTGAATATATGTTAGAGTAAGTGTGAATAAGATAGAGATAAAAATAGATATATAAAAATGATTGTAAATGAAAATGAATGAAAAATAAAAATCTAAAAAGAACCAATTTTTTATTAAATATGCCAATTTTTTAATAATTACATTAAAATAAACCCAAACTAAATAAAAAGTAACATAAACATATATATGAAATGAAGAGTTGGAGTTGAAAGTGTGCACCCATTTCCACCGAACTTGTGAGATTTAACAAAGAAACTTCTGGGAAATGTGGAAATGCATGCACTTATTCAATCTCAGTCAAATCAAAATCACTATTCAAAAAGTGGGTTTGAGAATATTTTTGACGCGTCCACCTTGTCTATCATGCCAAGTAATCTGATCTTCGAAAACCATCCTCTTGGAAGATAACCCCAACCCACTTGAAAATTGTTCCCACAAAAAGTTTAAGTGTTCTAATTTATCTAAAATACTTTTACAGGAGATGAGTATGAGTACCCACACTGTAGATGTTGACGATTCAGGCAAGAGCTATGATGACGAAGACAAGAGCTATGATGATGAAGACATCATTGCATATTTTATTTTATTTTTAATCTTTTTTATCGAATTGTTGAATTAGTAATAGGGGTTTGGTCGGAGAAGAATGATCGTGATGAGGGCTACTCCGCCAACACTTACACATAACACAACAACATATATCAACACAAAAAATGCAAGATAGAAAACAATCCACTTTCGATTAATTTTAAAAAAATGAAATTATAGATTCAAATATTACAATGCTAGAGCCACATGGGCTTGATTCATTACATCAAAATCAACTCTGTAAAGAAAATCTATTATTCAAAGCCTCAATTTGCACTAATGGAGCCACCTCCTATAACCTCAATTAACCCCTTTATTTTGTACCAATGGTCACCCTAGAATGTTTTTTTTTTTTATTAGGCTGCAGGAATCGGGTAGCACGGCCCCTTATAAACTGCAGTGTGCCTGGTAAACTTTTTAACATGACCGGCGGCGCTGGCACGACACACCCTCTGGTACCACGGGGGTGGGAGAGACTAGACCTCATGACCAACCTCTTGCAACAGGAAATATTTAGCCAACCGAGCTAGGGCCCCAACCCGGTCACCCTAGAATGTTATGGAAAGTATGATTTCCTCATTTTTTTTAGCGCTGAAAAGTTTGGTCCTTCATTTTTCCCACTTAGGAAGATATTTTATTGAAATTCATTTTTTTGTGGAATACCTTCTCAAAGCCATAACTTTTGATCAAAGTGTTTTATTGGCTATTATAACATATAGTTGGAAAGCTCTCGATGAGATAGAAGAAACCGAAATTGTCTAAAGAATTTGTTTCCATTTTTTGAGTTGTTTCAAGGCTTTTAAGGTTTTCAAACTTGATTTTGAAACTGTATTAGAGAACTTTCTCAAGACAGAAACTTTAATATCTCCCAAATAGTACAAGATATTGAGATGATTCTTTTTCAATTGGATATGTCTTTCGATTCCACTATTTGGAGTAAATTTCCAAGTCCATATGAGCCCATTTAGTCTAATTTACTAAAAATAGTAAGTGACCATTTTCTACCTTTTCTGACTTTTGGCTGCCTTACACTCCTTAAGTTCCATCATGGGACTCAAAACAACAAAAGAAAATAAGGAAAACCAAAATTTTAGAGTGATGCAAGATTTCCCCTACACCACTGGATGCTCCTACATCAGATCCTAACCTAGCAAGCTCTTGAATGGTATATATCAAAACCTTTTTATAGATTTCAAGGAAAGTAAATTTTAAGCCTTATTTTTATGAAGACCATTTTTTCATGTAGATTTAAGATCTATGAGTTGGGTTCATATCATTAGGCATGAAGATCAATTTTGCAGGTGCTACACTAAACTAGAACATCACACAAATAATTCACTAACATAAAAGTATTTGTTTAATAATTTCTAGAACATTGATAGATTAGTGAATCAATTGGTGAAATTTGTCATAGGGATTATTCATCATGTTTCATACTAAGTGTTATTATCTTATTCATTTAATTTTTTAGCATTTATTTCAATAGCTTAAGCAATTCTAGTTCATTAAATAACTATGGTGTCTTCTTTACTTATGTTGAGTGATTGTTTTATCCTAGCTTTATTTGAAAAGGGTGGGTTTGTTTTTTGGTGAAGTCATTTAATCTTACAATCCTTAGGTCTTGGTCTTAATTTTTAGTTTATTTTTTTATTTTTGTTCAATCCAAGACCTTGTAAGATTTATTTTAGTACTCTTTCCCTAGTTTTTATCCCTTTTAAGTTTGTGTATTGAGTTTATGCCAAAGTCTCAATGTCATTTTGTTTACCATTTGAGAATAGGTCATCGTCTGAATCCTATATAATAGGTTTGAAAATTTTATTTGATCATGACATATTTGGTGGTATGATGGATAATAATCATAATAAGGTGAATGATTTTGATCATGCATTTAGAACAAAATGATAGGAAATATTTTTCTTTTGTTGCATAGTTACTTTCTCAAGAGATTGCCACTTTAGTCATTGTTCCTTCTCCTACATGGTTGGTGGATGTTCTTTACAAGTTAGCGATTGGTATGAATTTTTGGTTTAGATATTTTGCATCACATTAGTGGTAAGGCTAGATCTTAAGTTCTTTTCATGGTGCATCTTCTCCCCTACCACCTTGTTTTCTCATTATCACCCCTCCTACTTTTATTTTTTATCATGTCATTCCTACTAGTGTAGCACATACACTTTATGATCCTTCTGAACTAATTTGCATTGACTAATTCTTACGTTACTAGTATTACATTTCTTTCATTCACTCTGCTAGTATCATGCCTTCAATCCAGTTACTAGTATTTGGCCACTTGCTTTCCACATTAACCCTTCTATGTCCATCCCTTCCACATATCATATTAGTCTCATCCCTTCCTCTTATCTTGCTAGTACCATGCCTTCATTTTATGCTTCTTGTGGTATACCTTCTAGTGTTAAACCTATCATGTTGTACTTATATCATTCCTAACATATACCACAATTCTCCTTATGCTACAATATATTTACCTCTCATTATTTATCTTTTTTCACTTTCATTATTTCTCATGTTTCCACAACCATTATCGATATTACCACCCTTGATGTGCTATTATAAAATATTGAGATCTAGTAGAGCATAAGGTTGATAATATTCCTAGTAGACAATATTCAAATGATTATGTAGAGATACATTATAACCCACTTGCTTTCAATATTATTAATTGTCATTTAAAATTGATTATATCACACCATAGTTTGAAATATATACAAAAAAGGGTGGCTAATGCAGACAAGGGTGGAGAACTTACAACAGACTCAAAACTAATCAGACCTCAGCAAGACATCAACCCTTGAAATCACAATCATCTAAATTGAATCAACTAACACCAAGTTTATAGCCTCCAAATCTCAAAAAATGGGCTTATCTTTTAGAGAAGGCCAAAAAAAGACCAACTCAGCATCAATTAATCATCTATTCAAACCCCAAATACATTACCCCAACCAATCACACAAGGTTTCCTTGGCTCATCACCAATTTTCTATAAGTTGCTTTGCCCAAAAGGCTACTAGATTAGCCATATTTTATAGACAAAGTACTCCTTAAACACCTTCCTTTCACAAAATCACATCAAACATTCATTACTCATGTATCAAAACATCAAATTCCATAATTTTTTTACAGGTTCAAGGTTTCCACCATGTTGATCTCACAAACCCTCATTTTCAATGTAAATGCCAAGGGTTTTGATGGAAAACATAACTCCAAGTATTTACTAATCAATCCAATGCCCCAAAAATATCTCAATACCTCTGAAAAAACTCAATAAACCCTCACAAGGTCCCTAAATGCATTAGTTTGCAAAAACCCAACCTTAGTTCCTTATTTCCATGTTGGAATAACCTTGCTCAGCCCTAGGGCATCACACAAACACCATGAAAATGACTCCCCTTGATCCCAAATTCATTTAAACATCTATACTAACATGTTAAAAATAAATCCACTAAGTTATAGTGTCAAAAATTAGGTGGATTGATTAATACATTATGAATTACCTTTCAAACCCTTGACTCAGCAAAATCAGGGCAGTCACTGTAATTTGTTGATTCCACACACAAAACAATGAATTAAAACTTAAAACTAAATTAAATTGAAGGTAAACACATGTTCCCATTAACACTGATGATCTCATATCATGGCAAGCTTGTACGGTTTTGTACAAGTCTGGAAAAGGAAGAGAAACACAGAAAAATCTAAGAATTAACAGAGTTTTATTGATTTTCTCCTTCAAATATTCTAGCCAACATTACAAATGATTATCTTCACCTTTTTAAAGGTTCCTCTATTTCAAAACAATGACCAACTTCCTCCCAATTGAGTTTTAAACCTCTAATGACCGTTGAAGGCCAAAATTACACATTTTACACATTTTATAACAACACCATTACTTATATTGTAATGTTTTCACTCCTAGCACTTATGACCCCTAAAACCATACAAAAGGATTTGAAATAGCCTTATTACATCAACAAAACTCTAAGCTTGCACATCCATGTACAAATTTTAGATTTTTCCTTCAAAGGCTACAAAGACACTTTTGGTGCAAGATTACAATTTTTCTAGATTTTAACCACTAAACTCAAAACCTCATCCCAAAACATACCTAAGGGTCTTTATTGACCTTATTCAAGAAAAATAAACATCAAAACAAATTTCAACCTCCTTAGACATTCTATACTCAATAACTAATGCTCCAATTGTGAACATAAGGTGTAGGTGCTCCTGCACCAGTGGCCCACATACACATTTATAATCTTTCAAAACTACATCTTTAGAATTTGTGTGGTAAGTCAAGTTATTGACCAAATTGTTTAGATACATACATTAGGGGCCTATGATACACAATAGTTATTTTTATACCTTATAATTCAATTTATTATTTTTGTTAAGTTTTTTGAGGATTTTCTTTACCATTCTTATGTGAATACGGCCTTGGATTTTATAGTTTCAAATTTGTTTGAGTGTGTGCATGGACCTAGTGAGAGGATTGGTGATTATATTATCATATTTTAGTCTTTATATATGAAGATGGAGCATCACCTTCCCAATGATGAGTTATAGTGTGTTTTATTCAAGGATTATTGGTGTTAATTAAAGATAAAGTGTATTTGAACAATTATCCTTCATTAATGGATTTGAGTGCTTATGTGAAAAATATGGAATTAAAATTGTTGGCTTCTACTATATTGAAACATGCATATTTTTATGTTCATTTTATGTCAAATTTTATATTTTGGGTTTGCATTAAAACTACAACTTAGTGATTCTCCTAGGTCCTCCAAACATAGTGTGACTTTAAGTACATCCTTCTACATGGTGAGTCTCTTGTGACATAGCTCACATTGAATATGTGCATTTAACCACCATTAGACTATAATATTTTTGTATAGAAACATCAATATCATGTGTAAATTTTTTATCAATTCCTTGAACTATTGATTATAATGACACAATTATTTGGCAGTTGTTGAATTACATTCAACATAACATTATTCCAATGAGTCAACTTAGGATACTTTAACTCATTTAGGACCCTAGTATTTAGCTCATTAAAATTATTCATTTACTTATCAAATTCAAATCATGTATACCAATCCTAGGCATGACCACAAGCATTACTGCAAACAAATGAGTATGGTTTATAAGATCTATGGAGTCATATACCAATTGATTTAAAAAGCCTACCAATAAAATGAGGATTATTCATCATAAGTATAGGTCTTAACTAACAACTATATGTATGTGATTATAAATAATTATCAAATTATACTAACTTAATGATGGTGTCTTGCTCCAAATTATGATGTTGAACAAATATATTATAACCCATTATTTATCTTTTCCACATCTATGAATTACTATACTACATTTTCAAATAATATTCTCTACCTTTTTTCTCAAAAAATTCCTCCCTATCTATATTTTTTAATGTTCTTACTACAAATCTAACTACCTCTTCACTATCACTTAAAAAATATCCTTATAAAATTTAAACCCATATGGTTTGGTGGTGTCAAAATCCAAGCACACATATTTTATAAATCTTCAACTTCTCAACATATGAAAACTAATGGATCTCCTCTTTGTGTTTGACCAATTTTCTCACACATTCTCTTGCTTCCACTCATAATCCATCCTCCACCAACTTCCAAAGTTAAATGATGTCTTACATCAACATTGACTTCACTGTGTTGGTATTTTTGTGTTTGTTAGTATTTTTATTATGGTGAGTGTAGCTTCACACCTCTAATTCCACTTATCTAATTGTTTGACTCTATAATTTTTCACCTCCATCACCTCATTCTATTCTAGTGAAGAAGTTACTACTCCACCCTCATGCACCCTTATGCATGGTAGGGAACTGCAACATATTGAAGGCCTTGACATGTTATTTTGTGTATATATTTTACCTTATGCATGGTAGGGAGCTACAACATATTGGTGGCCTTGACATGTTATTTCATGACTATTTTATTGACCCAAAGTGCTAACTACTTTAAAAGTTTGGATTGGTAACTATATGCATGAAGATTTGGCACACACATTTTCTCTTGCATGGCTATATAGTTATGGTTTTTTTATATAATCTAATGATTTTATTTTGGAATATTTTTTTTTAAGGTAAAAGGCTAGTGCCTGTATGTATATATTGATATTAAATATTCGAAAGACACAAGGAGGCAAGAATTATAGTATTGGCAATGAGTTAACTGTTCTAACAGAAGCAAAAATTTCCTCCAACTTAATAAGACATGCATAGTATTTTGCAAAATGATCCCTATACTACTATGATTGAAGGTAGATAATTACAATCAGTGCAGACATATAACCAAAAATCAGGCTGTAACATCAATTATTATTTTTTTCATATTATAAAAGTAACTGAGAATTTCCATCTCATTCCTCCACTAGCCCTATGTTTGCCGATGTGTCCACCCTACTCACATTTAGATCAATACCATTATCTCCTTGTCCTTCATTCATCTATGCTCCGTTTTGAGAACCTGAAATGTCCCTCGCCAATGCCATTGTCATGTGTCCATGCCGAATGTGGTGAGAGAGGAGGAAGGAAACTATTTATTTTGGAATATTATTTTTTGTTTGATTGGAAATTGTTTGAAATAGATGGTATGATATTTTTGTTTGGTTTTTAGTTTGCAATTTTTTGGTATTGTTAACTGTAATAAGAAAATTAATCTAATGTGAAAATAAAAAAAAGGTTTAAACTAATTGTAATAAATAAAAATAATAATGTACTTCCAATTTTATTAAATGAAGCTAAATAATCATGCAAAACAATATATTATTATGGATAATTGAAAGCCAAATAAACTAATTAATTAAAAAATAATAATATAAAACATCTAATAAAGTAAATATAATTAATAAGTTAAATGTTATTAATTAATAAAATAAGAGTAATTAAGTAGATGAAGTTGAATTTGACATTTTTCTAATAAATATAGGCAAACTCAATTAATTTTGAGAATTATGTTTGCAAGATAATTAGCATTCAATAAATAAAATAAATATTTTCCAAAAAAGAATGATAAAAATAATATATTTATTCAAAAATAAATGACGTTACTAATTTCACTACTATCGTAATTATTTATCAAGTTTATTATATTTCATTAGATATGTTTCTTGTACTTTTTCTAATGAAGGGTACTCCCCTTACTGACTCAACCTCACAACAGTAACACAGGAAGAACAACCAATATGTAGGAAGAAATAAAGAGATTTTATTATTACTAGAATGGAAAATCATATTACAGCATTAGAGCACTACATGGGCTATTTGATTACAAAGATATCAATCACACAGGAATATCGGAGCCTTCTAATTTCACTCTATGATCTCCTATCTCATACACTACTCCACCACTACTCCCCCACCTCCTCTCCTCCTCTCTATCTCTCGATATCTCTATATAGTTATCTCCTCCTTAAACTCATAAGCATTCCTTTTTTCATAGTACCGCCTCATCATCCAATAAACATCCAGATCTTGCAAGCGGTTACATCGTTATTAGTAACTTCAATTCTTAATCATTCACATTGGAGGTAATCGTCTTCCATCCATCAAATTTTTGAAATCGTTTGGCCAATGATCGCATTGATTCAAAACAACAATGTGAAATCAACAAATAAATTTTTGCCACATGTTGCAACCTTACTCATTTGCTTATTGCCACTTATTCTACACATGCCATAACTATGCTCTTTTACCATGATACCACAGGATACCGCTCTACCATGAACAATCCAAAAAACCATAATGGTGTCTATGGGTTGCCTCCATACGCAAGCCCTCTTCATGAATTGTCATAGGATTGCAAGGTCTAAACCGCTATACCACCAAATCCATCACCGAACTATCACGGGTTTGCAGTTTTGTACCATTGCAGCATCGTTCTACTCTCATTTCCATCCATCCATCTACCATCACAATGTTGATGGGACTTTGAATGTCATCCTATCGATAACTTGGAGTCCCCTCAACCACTTGTTGGATGTATACAGTTCATCGGAGC
The DNA here is from genome assembly GCA_007258455.2 of Sequoia sempervirens. Classification (NCBI taxonomy): domain Eukaryota; kingdom Viridiplantae; phylum Streptophyta; class Pinopsida; order Cupressales; family Cupressaceae; genus Sequoia; species Sequoia sempervirens. Next base: position 185,042 of record VDFB02134648.1, on the reverse strand, counting down.
ATCAAAGGAACATTGGATGTCATCCCATCGATATGAGAAGCTCTTGCCGATGTGAATGTTGCATGACCACACACTGCTACTACTAACGCCATCGGTATGTCGATGATCCAGTCCACAAAACATAGAATTCTATATGAAACCAAGTTGTAAATGCAAGGTGTAAATTATGTTTGTTCAAGCTTTGCCATCTTAATTTAATTAGCCCTAGTTGAGGGAAAACAATTACAAATTGATGCAAGATTTCTCATACGCCCTAGATGCTCCTGCATTAGACACCCAAGGTAATCCAAAAATGTTTCATGAGTTGAACTCATAAACATTTGTAGATCTTGTGCTTTTCCTGGATCCACCTATTCACCTTATCATGCTAAACATCCTTTTGAACCTGCCTCTACAATTTGATGTCCCTTCCATCCTTCATTCTTCCCCTCTTCCTTCCTCTTTTCAAAAATTCCAATTCCCACCAATTTGCACTATGAAATGCTGGAAAATCATAATCATCATTTTTATCTTCTTTAGGAAACTCATGCATTACCATTTCCCCTGTTACTACTGCAACAATTGTTTCATTTTCATTCTCCATTTGTTCCTTGCATTCCTCCTTTCTTATATCTTCTAAATAGTAGTTCTCAACTACTAATTTAATGCTAGTGTCACAATCAAAGCACTCATAAATTCCATCTCTCCCCTTTGTATCCTTATCAATTTCAAGAATACAATCAAAATATTCTTCCTTTTCATCTTGCAATAGATTGTCATCAACTAATGTAAACGAAAGCTCATCAACCAAAACAGCATGCACTTTCTCACCTTTGTCCTTACTGACAACTATAGTACCTTCATTCATCAAGGTGCTCACTATTTCTATACCTTCATCTACACTAATCTCATTATGATCACACAAATTAGTACAACATTTTCACAAAGAGAGGATTTTACCTCTTCTTTCTCCACCAAAACTTCCATTCTACTCCTTTTGAATGCAATCAGTGCAACTACAAATTGCATTAGTAGATCCTAATATTCATCCTCATCCTCTTTAACTAATTTTCTAACTCCATTAACCAAGAATTTTCTAGGGTTATTACTTACCTTTCCTTCTTATTCAAAGGTCTCAATTTGTGCTTGACTCCATCTTTCATCAAATAGTAGGTATTAGTATACCCATTGTGCACTGCCTTCCTTTCAAACTACCAAGGTCTTCCCAATAACAAGTGACAAACATCCATAGGCATAACATCACACAAAACTTCATCATGATATTCACCTATCTTAAACCTTACTAAGCATTGTTCATTCACCAAAACCTTATGGTCATCCTACAACCAAGCAATTATGTATGGATGCGGGTGCCTTCTCCTTTGTAGTTGTAACTTGTTCACCATTTCTTCATAAACAAGATTGTCAGTACTACCACCATCAATAATCACATTAAAAACTTTACCTTCACAGTTACATCGAGTGCAAAACAAGCTCTTTCTTTGGTTTGGTTCCTTCTCATTCAGCAAGGCTCTTCTGACAACAAGTGACTTGCCCCTTTCAACATTTTTAAAATGTGAAGACTAGACATCTTCATCTACATGGGAAACTCAAGCATTACCTTTTCATTTTTTTTTTGTCCTTCCTTGATGTTGAGGACACTCAAAGGCTCTATTTCCTTCTTCTCCACATTGAAAACATGTTCCTTAGAAGCCTCCACTTCTTGGTCCTCATCTAGATCTTCCTCCACCTCTATAATTCTTCTCACAAAACTTGTTTAAGCTTCCACCCCTTTCATCTTTGCTATCCTTAGTGTCTCTAATTTTATGCTCATCCTCTTCCTGTTGTACATAAATTTTACTTTTCCCTTTTTGCTTATTCTCAATTTTTCTATTCAATCTTTCTTCTACCTTCAATGCTTGAACTGATATGCATGCTCAATGTTGTATATTCTTACTAATTCCAACTCTTGTATGCTTAGTTTCATCCCATTAAGATAATGAGATACTTTCTCCTTATTTTCTTTAAAATGTCTTGTTCTAATCAGGATCTTGTGAAAATCCTCTATGTATTCCTTCATTGTCCTCATTCCTTGTCTCAAATTCTACATCTTCTTGAGTAGCTCCAACTCATAATCAATTGGAATAAATTTCCCTTTCAAATTGGTCACCATTCTATCCCATTGGAAATTTTATCCTTCCCTTATCTTCCTCTTTCAAGTTGGATCTCTTTCAACCATATGCTTGCATGACCTTTTAACTTTTTCTTTACTTACCTTACTCAGTGAGGATCTTCAATCTCCTTGAACTTGAAAAATTCCTCCATATCATTGATCCAATCTATCATCTCTTCAAGATTTAGACTTCCATTAAAAGTCAAAACCTCCATCTTAGGTTCCTTTCCAAGGCTAGATATTGCTCTCAGCAACCTCATTTCTCCAGGATCTAATTGATCATGTTCTTTCATTTACTCTTCAGTTTCCTCTTCACTGCCATCTCTTTCTCAATGCACTCCTCTCATGTGAACCTCTTCCTACAAGGTATACATCTACCTTTTGATGCCTCTAATCTCTTCCTCCACCACCTTTGCCTCTACCTCTATTGTGCTGGAAAGGTCTATGAGATATTTTTATCTCAACCCACACTCACAGGTCCTGCTGCAAACTACCTCACGTTTAGCAGTCTATTTACAGACTCGGGACAACATGCTTTGATACCACTTGATGAAGGGTACTCCCCTTACTGGCTCAACCTCATAATAGTAACAAAAGTGTTAGAATTAGGTGTTTTACACCTTGCATAATACTTATAATTTTTAATTTATTATTATGTGTGTGGTGCACTTAAGGGTACCTAGATGGACGTGCATCACTATGAGTTATAATGTTGGGGCCACTTTATGTTGTATGTAACATTGGGACTTAATTGTAAAATGTAATTATTTAATATTGGGGAATAAAAAAATATAATAAAGTACCCAATATTAAATGTGGGGTCACATGATTGTAAGTTCATGGTTTTGGGCACATGGTTTATGTAATACCACTTGGTGGTTTTGTGTGAGCTTGTTTCTATAAAAGCAACCACAAGGGTAGTGGTTTAGGGTTGGAGAGTTTATTGTAGGTTAGTAGGTTGAGCTTGTGCATGTGTGAGGGTTTGAAGCATGTCATGGGATGTGTGGATTCATGCTTGGTCACATGGAATGCATGGATAGCTTGTGCTTCAGAAGTGTTCATGGAGTCTCTTCAGATTTATTGTAATGGGTTTTCATTGTCGAATAATACATGGAGTGTGGATGCTTTTGGAGGCTGGTTTTTTTCCCTCTTGAGGGTTTTCCCAGGGTATATCTTGTGTCATCTTTCATGGGTATGTTGTCTATTCTCTTGCATGTTGATTTTGAGCATTTATTTGCATGTTTTCAAATTTGGGTTATGTGGAAATTTTCATTATATGGCTACAATTTTCCTTACAACAAGAAGAAAAACCAATATATAGGAAGAAAAAAAGAGATTTTATTATTACTAGAATGGAAAATTAGATTATAGCATTACAATAGTGCATGGGTTTTTTTATTACAAAGATATCAACCACACAGGTAGATCAAAGCCTTTGAATTCTACTCTACAATCTCCTATCTCAGACACTACCCCGCCACTACTCCCCCACCTCCTCTCCTACTCTCTATCTCTCACTATCTCTATATAGCTATCTCCTCCTTCATGTCATCCTAACTCATAAGCATTCCCTTTGTCGTAGTACTACCTTGTCATCCAATAAACATCTAAATCTTGCAAGCAGTTACATTGTTATCAGTAACTTCAATTCTTATTTGTTTGTGCCAAGTAATCATCTTCCATCCATTGGCTGTTTGAAATCATCTGGACAATGGTCATGTTGATTTACAACAACGATGAGAAATAAATGAATAACTTTTCACATGTCACCACCTTACTTTTCTTCCTATCACCATTTTTTCTGCACACACCATAACTATTCTCTTTTACTGTGCTACCACAAGATACCACTCTACCATGGACCATCAAAATGACCATTGCAGTGTCTGTGGGTTACCTCCATACTGTAGGCCCTCTTCATGGACTGTCGTGGGATTGCAGGGTCTAAACTATTATACCGTTGACTCCATCACCAAACTATCGAGAGCTTGCAGTTTCGAACTGCCATCGCAATATTTTTGTGCTCTTGTTTTTGTCCACCCGTCTACCATCGTAATGTCTAGGGGACTTCAAATTTCATCTTATCAATAACTCATAGTCTCCTCGACCACTTTTCAGATTTCTACAGATCGTTGGGGCATCAAAGGAACAATGGATGTCATCCTTCTGATATGAGAACCTCTTGTTGATGTGAATGCTACGTGACCACACACTTCTGTTGCTAATTCCATCGGTATGTCAATGATCCAATCCACAAAACATAGAATTCTGAATGAAACCAAGCTATAAATGCAAGGTGTAAATCCCATTTGTTCATGGTTGTCCACCTTAAGTTGATTAACCCTTATTGAGAGAAAATAATCACAAATTGATGCAAGATTGCTCATACGCTCTGGATGCTCTTGCATCATTTTTTGAAAAGAAATCCTTTAAGATGTTTATAATAATCATTTCCAAAGAACATATGTGGGGAACAGCTTCATGGGTTTCTAGGAATGGATTATTTTGATAATGTTTGAGAATATGTTTGTTTTATTTTCAACAATAACCTCTAAGAATTTTTCCAAGATACAAACAAGGTGACAAAAATTTGTCAAATGAGGAAGCACCTATGCTCAAACTAGGGTTCAGAAAATACCAACAAACAAGAGGAATGTGGGCCTCTTTTTCACTTTGAGCCTTTCCAATCTTAGGAGGGTGTTCCTAAAAATATTTTTAAGATAAAATTGGTAAAAATATTAAAATAAATCACACACAAAGATGAATCTCTAACTAGCTTTAATAGTAATTATTTCTAAAGGGTTTCTTGCACTTTAGGTACCTAGGTTGGATGATGCATCACAAGATGGAAAATGGTCACTATTGCCTATAGATACATTATTTGGTAGTTGCTTCCAACATCAAAAACTTAGAAACACAACAATATACATAAATACTTTAATGATTTTATCAATCATAGGTTCACAATAGTTTTACAAAGACATAATATTAGATTATATATAATGGTAGCAAATTAAACTACAAATAATTTATTAATGGTGTAAAATGAGCTTTTTATATTTTAAAATGTTTGGATAGTTATACTTCAACTATCAAACAAATGCCTATTCTTGAAGCAAAAATTCAAATTTGAATAAAACCTCAATGACAAACCAATCCCTCATATTCAAATTATTCCAATGTACTTGGCTCCACCTTATAGAACTTAGACCCTCAGTTTTTTTGTGCATGTTTTGTACACACACCCCGTCATATGCAGGGACCTCCTCTTTTCACTCCCGATGGGTTGCTTTGCTCCCATCTCATTTTTTGTACCACTTCTTCCAAGCCCAAATTGGTCATGTCCCTTCAAACGATAAAATTCCCCTAACCAAATTCAGCTACCTGAGTTTCACCAAGTCTTTTGCTTTCATGGAAGTGCCCCTACGAGTTTCCCTTCGCCCATTGCCTCGGCGTCCTTCAGGCCTCGTGGACCCACAACTATAGATCACACCAAAGAAATCAATGCATGTCATTATTGGAAATTGGCCCATAAACATTACTCCATGCCTTTCATTTTACTTGGGGCATTCAAATATGGGGAGAAGCAAAGTCCCCCTTCCTTTTTCTATTTTTTTCCTTGTTCCTGCTAAACTTGGTCCCTCCTTGCATGCTTCTCATTTTCCATCATTTTTGGACTTTGGGGAAAATTTTCCTATGGATTTGGGATGTTTTTGTGGTGCCTAAGTGAACTTCCAAGATTTTGTTAAGCTTTGGGAAGTTGTGGAAATTTCCTTCCAAGACCCGGCCCCTCCGTGGCCATTTCCGGGACTCTGTCCCTCCTTTGTCGTTTTGACCTTCCTTCGGCCCTCGACATTCTGGCATCTGAAACCTGGCCCCTTCATGGTTGTTTCTGGGACTTCATCCCTCCTTTATTGTTTTGACCTTTCGTCAGCCCCCGGTGTTCTCGCTTTCAGGACCCAACCCCTTCATGGAAATTTCTAGAACTTTGTCCCTTCGTCGTCATTTAAGACTTTCCTTCCGGGCCATCATGTGCTCATTGTTGTTTCAAAAGGGTGGTGACCCTCTGTCTTTCCCCTTCCTAACTTCCACTTTTTTCAAAATAGGTCAAATCTTGAGGAAGTATGTCTTGGCACTCTTTCTCCCCTTTTTCCCATGCGCTATTATTGAAAATCTTGGTTTTGCTAAGTTTTGTGGGGTCCAAGAACTTCCCTTGGGGAATGTTGTCCCTTGTTCATTGTTTTCCTTCTGCCTTTCGTCTGTCACCTGACTTTGGTCAGCACTTCCGGGCCCAACCTTGGGGAATGTTGTCCCCTATTCGTTGTCTGCCTTCCTTTTTCCTTTCGTCTGTCGCCCGACTTCTGTCAGTCATCTCCCTTGGGTATGCATTAATGTATATGGTCCAAATGAGCTCCAATGATGAATATTATGATCTTTTGATGATGCATGGATGGATCTAACAAGAGTTTATAGGATTTTACTAACATTTTCCTTGATTTGCATATGAAAGCACTTACGACACTTCATGTATGCAGGCTTCAAGAAACCTACCATAGATTCGTCAAGGAGACCCATTAAGAAATTTGAACAAGGAAATGCAGCTATCTCCTGTCACCATTCATTTTATTCTCACCTATCTTTGTAGCACTCATCAATAGAGTTGGCATTAGAAGAAGGCCTGTGCCAAGGAATTCAATGACAAAAATGCAAGGGGGTGGCCTTGAAGAAAGTATGAGGGAGTTGTTTGCCTGAATCAAGGGGAAACCACTCCATTGATGTCAATCATCCACAATCCTGTTTGAACCAATGAAGAATGTTGCAAGTCCATCCAGCAAAGGGAATCCTTTGGGAATTTTTTGCTACAATAAAAGGGAAATCAGCTAGAAGACAAAACTGCTATAGCACCTAAGCACTAGATGACAGAACAGGGAAAAGACAAAAGATGTATTTTAAATTGTTGAATATTGAAGGCTAGGTGAAAACCTAATGTAAACAAATTTGGGCCATTTGTTATAAATCAATCATGGCCATTCATTTGGGCTTTGGAAAACTATAAATAGGGGTCTCCCCCTCATTTGTAGAAGGTTGGAAAACTAGTTTAAAATACATTTTGCAGCAATAGAAAGCAGCATTACATGATTTATGGGTGTTCCTTTTGAGTTTTCTCATTATATTTGCATGGTTTTACTTCCCTTTTAGTTTAGTTGTTAGTTTCTTGAATGGAAGAGGTGATGGTGATTGATGTTTTAGTATTTGATGAATTTCCATCTCATGCTTTTTGTGGTTCATTGATGATGAGTCACTTTGCAAAGCTAGTCTGAGCCTCCTTCCTTTATTGCTGCAACTTAGTTCGATTGCATGTGCATGATATGTTTGTGAAATCTGAAAATCTGCAGTCCTTTGAAGATGGCACTGGTTTTGTGTAACTGCAAGTTCCTCTTAGCCAAGAAAAACCCAGTTTAGGGAATTTTTCTACTGTAGCAGCCCCCATGATCAATGTGCATTCGTAGTTTCAAATCCTTGAACTTCCTCTCTTCCCTGCCCTTTTTTCCTTTTTTTCAATAAGTGACCTGTGTTAAGGTTCATTTTACATTATAAAGCTAAATCCAATGATAAAATGGAGTTCAAGACTATTGTTTGAACCTATAGCAAATGCACAACTCTCCCATCTTAAGAACTTCATTTGCAGATCCAACTTTGCCACTTTGTAACTCATTCGTAAGTCCACCTTGTGATTCCAACAAATCACATAACATCAACTAAGATATTCGAAGCACTGTCAAGACCTAACAGCCGAGAGACCTTGGGGTGATTTTCAGCAAGTTGTTGTTGGAAGTCTCCTTTCAAGAGAGGTTGTGCACCTACGCACTGCATGTGTTGAGAAATTGTACAAAAACACCCATCAACAGAACTGGCACTAGAAGGAGGGCATGACATGTTGTCGCTACATAGCTAAAAGTTGGAAGTTGAAAAGAGCACTTTCAAAGAAGAAATATGAGATAGAGAGATCTCTTTTAATGTTGGAATTTTAAAATCAGATAATTATGAAGGAAAACAAGATTTGAGCTGAGATGGAGTAGTAATTGCAAATCAACATCACTTAGTTGCATGCAAATTTAAACAAGAGATTGAAGAAACCATTGCAGCAATTTGTATTGGCGGATAGATGTTGAATCCATGGCACATGCAAACATAATGAATTGGTATGTTTGACATTCCTGAGCAGGATTGAAAGATTCTTGTAGGGAGAGATTCCCTTTTGGGAAATATATCAGCCCTTGTTTCTTACAGATCTGGAGGAAGAATTGACAACCATGGTAGCCAAGGCATTCAAGGAGTTGATCAAGGAATCTTTGGGAAGCAAGGATGGACCAAGATTGGAGGAAATATTGATGTCTAGTTGGTGCAGATTTCATAATGCACCACATTCAGAATTTACATGTCCATCATGTGACAACATCATCACTCAAGTCAAGGGTTGTTTGGACAAGTTGGAGCAGCCAACTGTCAAGGAGGATGAGTCATCCCATGAGGCCAAAGAGTTGTCAACGTCAGGAGGATAGTACATTGAAGATGAACTAAGAAAGCTGACACAAGAAGGTGATGGGACAGCAAAAATAGAGGATCAGAACCCATAGGAAGAAGCTAATTTCAGTAGGATAGCAGAAAGTTGTGATGAAAATTCAGTCGGAAGGGAATTGGAAAGCCTTTCCTCTATCAACAAATGGCAGTCCTCCAATATAGAAGAGGAGCTATTGATAGTTGATGATGAATCAATGAAGTTTGTAGCAGCATATGCTGGGACAACCAACGAAGATGCTAAAGAACAAGAAGAAGAAGAGGCTAAAAGCCTTGGGGCAGCAAAAAATGATGATGAAGGCATAAGTGAAATCAGATTAGAGGACCTCTCCTTTGTTAATGACAATGATTGATAATTTGAAAATGCATATTTGGAGGAGTGGGAACAACTACAGCTCACGGTTGTCTGCCATCCAACTTCCCTCCCAAGTGATGATGAGGAATCAATCACGGATAGATATGACCAGCTCATCTCTAGATTTGCAAGGGATTGGTCTAAGCTAAAATTCCAAATGGATTTGGAGGTTCTGTTGCTACCAAATTGGTGTAGGCTCCATGATTCATCACACTCTGAGTATGTGTGCGAGCTATGCCATGAAGCTATCCAACAAGTTAGAGGACAAGTGGATTAGCCAAATGTCAAACCTCCCCTACTTGCTATCCAAATCGAAGAAGAAGACCAAAATCTTGAATCGAGTGATGACTCATCTGAAAGCATACTTCAAAAGGATATTGGGACAACAATAAAAGAGGGACAACAAAATAGTCCCGAGCTTCTGAATGATGAAGTGGAGCAAATAGGAATGTTGTCCAACAGTCATCCAAGGTCCTTCCCCCAGTAGAACACTTGTACGCGATGGATGATAGGATTTATAGAAGACTTTTAGGGGTGGATCGTTCAACATAAATTGATCCCCTTGATGGACTAGTGTCTCTTCATGTTTTCCTCCCACTTGGAACCATGCCACGAGGTTATATCAACGCAGTATAGGAGTACATCCCAAATATTAGCAGCAATGAAGACATACTCCTTGAACCTCTAGATAGTGAAGCATTAGATTTTCCATATTGGGAGTGAGGTTCCTCCTCCGTCTATAGCGATAGTGAACAAGGGGAAATGAGTGAACACCATGATGAGATGCATGGACAACAAAGAGAAGAAGACAAAGGTGGGGATGCTGAGATAGCTGCCAATAGAGATGAAGCACCTGGTCGACTATTAGATGCAACTTGGAGTCCTTCCCTCATGGCCATTGTTGATCTTACTTCATATCCAAATGGATACAATAGGACATATTTTTGCATGCCATTGTCCCATGACATTGAACATCATAAAGATAAGGTCAACACCTGGGGAAGGAAGTGGGACAGCGCACTGCCTTTTGATCATAGCAATCAAGTGGACACCAGGTTTGCAAAAAATCAGAAAGATGAGGTATATTTCTTCAAAGAACAACCAGTGGAGGTTATGGATCCCACACAAGATGTGGAAGAAGTGTTCACTTCCCTGTTCTCCTTGCCTTATGTAGGCTTGATGCATGAAGTGTTGCACCCTCCACCGCGCCCGCCCGAGGCTACTGATGCAGTGCTCACTATTGATTGTCAAATGTTTCCACCTCCATGTGACGAAATCTAGGTTTATCCTTCCTTGCTCCTATTGATTTTCATAGCTACAATTATCATTTTTATTATGGGAGTATAGGAAGGAAAACTTGCTTATGGATCAACCATGGGTTCAACAAATCACCTCAATTGTTGATTTTGTATGATGACGTGATTGAATTTGAATGTTGCAATGTTGAACTTCCTTTTTCTGAATATAAGGATAAATTTGCATGGTTAAGAATTACAACAATCACCCATTTTCTTGTGCATGCACTGTGAAATCCAATGAACGTTAATGTCAACTCACCCTGCCTGAACATAATGCTTTATAAATATCTTTGTACATAGCCTTTTTTGAGTAGTATAGGTTTCTTGTAAATACTCTGATTTCCTTAGGTTAGTTGGTTTGTTGTAGGTTGCTTGCTTTGGAGTTGTTTTCTTTCCATTTTCTTTCACTTTCTTTCTTTGGTTTGTTTTGGTGTTTTCTTTTCATTTGCTTCAATTTTCTTTTTGTTTGTTTTTCCTTTGCTGCTTCTTTGCTTGGGGTCCCTCTACTTTTAGCTAGGAACATCTGCATGCAAAACAACCATACTTATTGGATAGGGTTTTTCTATGTATTTCTTTGTTAAACTCTAATCAAGTTTTCATAGTGGATGGCGAGGATCTTCTGTTAGTGTCAAGTGATCTGGGTGTTTGATTCAAAGAGGATAAGTCATTTGTTGGTCTGATTTTTATGTATTCTGGAATCTTATATCTCTCACATATTTTAAGAATTTGTAGGTCATTGTAGGTCCTTTGTGAAGTCTAGTTAAGTGGAAAATCTAAAATTATGCTTCAACGCCACTATGATTCTCAACCCTGAGCATGAGCTTCACTACTTGTGGGTTGAAATAAAAAAAATGAAAATTGAAAATCAAAAGAAAAGAAAAAAAAGAAAGAAAGAAAAATATTGAAAATCAAAAGAAAATAAATTCAGCTTTTCAAGGGTATCCGAACAACTCTATCAGGGCTATGGGCACCTAGCCGACAGTAGAGAAATGTTCGAGAGAATCATAGTGACAACCTCGTCAGGGCTATGGATGCCTAACTAGCAGTGAGGCAATGTCCCATATGCTTTTGGAGTTAGAATAAACTATGTCACTTAACTTGACAGAGCTTGGGTTCCTGTAGCAATTGAAGGATGGGAATTAATGCAATTACACACACTTGGATTTTTATCATATTGAAGGTTCAGTTAACTAGTGGTTTTGATCCTTTGGTTGAGTGTTTGGCCTGTTTTCCCTAGCATGAAGATCGGAACTAGAGATTCTAGGTTCGTGATTTTAGTTTTTCATCAAAATTCTCTAGAGAATTTCCCTAGTGAGTCACCATTTTTTGTGCATGTTTTGCACACACACCCCACTGTAGGCAGGGACCCCCTCTTTTCGCTCCCGACGGGCTGCTTTGCTCTTGTCTCATTTTTTGTGCCACTTTTTCCAAGCCCAAATTGTTCATGTGCCTTTAAACAATAAAATTCCCCTGACCAAATTCACCTACCTAAGTTTTACCAAGTCTTTTTCTTTTGCGGAAGTGCCCCTGCAAGTTTCCCTTCACCTATTTCCCTGACATCCTTCAGGCCTCACGGACCCATAGCTGCGGGTTGTACCAAAAAAATCAATGCATTCCATTAGTGGAAATTGGCCCATAAAGGCTGCTCCATTCCCTTCATTTTACTTGGGGCATTCAAATCTGGGGAGAAGCAAAGTCCCCCTTCCTTTTTCCGCTTTTTTCCTTGTTCCTGTTAAACTTGGTCCCTCCTCGCATGCTTCACATTTTTCATCTTTTTTGGACTTTAGGGACAAGTTTCCTGTGGATTTGGGATTTTTTGTGGTGCTTAAGTGAACTTCCAAGGTTTCGTTAAGTTTTGGGAAGTTGCATAAATTCCCTTTCGGCACCTAGTCCCTTCGTGACCGTTTCTGGGACTTCATCCCTCTGTCGTTTTGACCTTCCATTGGCCCCTAGCATTCTGACTTCTGGGACTCAACCCCTCCATGGCTATTTTTGAGACTCTATCCCTCCTGTCATTTTGACCTTCCATCAGCCCCTGGTGTTCCGGCTTCCGGGACCTGGCCTCTCTGTGGTAGTTTCTAGAACTCTATCCTTTTATCATTGTCTAAGACTTTCCTTCCGAGTCGTTGTGTGCTCATTGTCGTTTCAAAAGGGTGGTGACCCTCCGGCTTTCCCCTTCCTAACTTTCAATTTTTTTGAAATAGGTCAAATCTTGAGGAAGTATGTCTTGGCACTCTTTCTCCCCCTTTTCCCATGTGCTATTATTGAAAATCTTGGTTTTACTAAGTTTTGTGGGGTCTGGGAACTTCCCTTGGGGAATGTTGTCCCCCATTCATTTTTTTCCTTCCACCTTCCGTTCGTTAGCACTTCTGAGCCTAGCCCTGGGGAATGTTGTCCCACATTCGTTGTCTTCCTTCTACCTTTTGTTTGTCGCCTGACTTTCGTCGATCATCCCCCTTGGGCACGCATTAATGTTTATGGTCCAAATGAGCTCCAATGATGAATATTATGATATTTTTATGATGCATGGATGGATCTAACAAGAGTTTGTAGGATTTGACTAATATTTTCCTTGATTTTTGTATGAAAGCACTTATGGTACTTCATGTGTGCAAGATTCAAGAAACCTACTGCAGGTCCGTCGGGGAGACCAAATGAGAAAGTTGAACAAGGAAATGCGCCTAGCTCCTGTCACCATTCATTTTATGCCCACTTGTCTTTGTAGCACCCATCAACAGAGTTGGAATTAGAAGAAGGAATGTTCCAAGGAAGTCAATGAAAAAAATGCAAGGGGGTGGCCTTGAAGAAAGTATGAGGGAGTTGTCCACCTAAATCAGGGGGAAACCAATCCATTGATGTCAGTCATCCATGGGCCCATTTGACCCAATGAAGAATTTTGCAAGTCCATCCAGCAAAGGGAAACCTTTGGGCAATTTCTACTATAGTAAAAGAGAAATCAGCTAGAAGACAAAACTGCTACAGCACCTGAGCACTAGATGACAGAATAGGGAAAAGACAAAAGATGTATTTTAAATTGTTGAATATTGAAGGGTAGGTGAAGCCCTAATGTAAACAAATCTGGGTCATTCGTTGTAAATCAATCTTGGCCATTCATTTGGGCTTTGGAAAACTATAAATAGGGGTCTTCCCCTCATTTGTAAAAGGTTGGAAAACTAGTGTAAAATACATTTTGCAGCAATAGAAAGTAGCATTGCATTATTTATGGGTGTTCCTTTTGAGTTTTTTCATTATGTGTGCATGGTTTTACTTCCCTTTTAGTTTAGTTGTTAGTTTCTTGAATGGAAGTGGTGATGGTGATTGTTGTTTCAGTATTTGATGAATTTCCAGCTCATGTTTTTTGTGGTTCATTAATGATGAGTCACTTTACAAAGCTAGTCTAAGCTTCCTTCCTTTATTGTTGCAACTTAGTTCAATTGCATGTGCATGATGTGTTTGTGCAATCTAAAAATCTGCAGTCCTTTAAAGATGACACTGGTTTTGTGTAACTGTAGGTTCCTCTTGGCAAGAAAAACCTAGTTTAGGGAATTTTTCTACTGTAGCAACCCCCATGATCATTGTGCATTCGTAGTTTCAGATCCAAGAACTTCCTCTCTTCCCTGCCCTTTTTTCTTTTTTTTAATAAGTGACCTATGCTAAGGTTCATTGCCAATTGTAAATCTAAATCCAATGATAAAATGGAGTTCAAGACTGATGTTTGAACTTGCAGCAAACACACAACTCTCTTGTCTTAAGAACTTCATTTGTAGATCCAACTTCCCCACTTTGTAACTCATCTGTAAGTTTGCCTTGTGATTCCATCAAATCACATAACATCAACTAAGATATTCCAAGCATAGTCAAGACTTGACACCCAAGAGACCTTGGGATGATATTCAACAAGTTGTTGTTAGAAGTCTCCTTTCAAGAGAGGTAGTGCACCTACGCACTTCCTGTGTTGAGAAAGTGTGCAAAAACACCCTTCAACAATTTTCTCTTTTATTCTAAAGATACACCTCTAATTAATAATATACAACAAGGTTCTAAAACAAAAATAAAGACCAACTCTAAACTAAGACTAATATCTTCTAATGAAAAATAAAACCTTTTTTATGTATTTGTAGCTAGGGTATGTGGGTGAAAGAAGAAATATGATTGCATCCTTTTACAAAGAATACTCATGCTTTCAATACATCACCTTTAATGCTCATGCACCAAAATCATCCCTTTAGGATCCATAAATACACCTACAAATGTTAAAAAATGACCCTCTTTTCATTTTCCATCATTTTAATCATTAACAACTTTAATATATTGGCACACAAAGTGGAAGAGTGCCTAAAAAATCTATTAAGAAGTGGTCTACAAAAGGTTTGAAGGTATATTCTTTGGAACTTTCACCTACTACAATAAAATAGGGTATGGTCACTTGTATCATTTTTCCTTTAAATCTAGTCCTTTGAGAATAAACAATGATTTTGGGCACTATTAGATATGATCTAGTGGTTGTAGGGCCATATTAGCTCAGTAATGGTATCTTGTGTTGTTTTCCTCCTTACCACCAAAAAAATATTTTGAATCTATAACCAAGTAATGAAAAACTATTTTTGGGTAGGAAAAATTCTTTGTAGAAACGTGTAGCATCAAATCTAATCATAAATAACATTCTAAGATGTGTAGGGGGTAGGTGGGGTTGTACAAAGAAAAGTGCAAAAAAATTAAACTATCGAGGGTTGAAGGTTGAGAATACCTCATGACTCATGCCTTTTCAATATGTTAGATGTCATTCTTTAGGGATGACAAGCGACCTATACCATTAAGGAATATGGATTGAGGGAAATCTAAACAAGCAACCCTAGTGAAATAAGAGAGTATTGAAGTGTTTAGGATCATGGTTTTGAGATTACTCATACCCAGTACCACTTTAAAGGAACATATATGCCTTTAACTATAATAGAGTGTATATGGTCCAAGTTACTGGGTGATATTTTATACATGCAAAAGAAAGAGTACCAAGGCATGAGGATGGGTTAAAGTTCGAATCTAATTAAATGTATGAAGGAAATTTTGGGGTTTGAGAGTTAGACTTGATAGGAAACAAGTACCTAGGTAGAGGGAATGGTGCATCTCTAATTTTGATAGATTACTTAGTTAAAACATTAATTCAAGAGTTGGGAGTTACAGGTGACATGAAATTGGTGCTTGGGGAAGAGGGAATTGAAACTTTGGGTAAAAGTACAAAACTATGTCATAGTTTTATAAAGGAAAGAGCCAACACTTATCCAACTTTTAAACTTGAATCACTAAAAAGTGGCATATATGTTTTAAATTTTGAAATGATGTAAACTAATAAAATGTTTATTTTTTAGTATATTTTCTATTTGTATTTTTTGAAAAAGATAAAAAAATTATTTGTATGGTTTATTTTAAATTGACACTATAATTTAATTGTTGATAAAATACTAAAAAATGAAGTTACATGAGACGCCAATCATTATATAGTAATTTTTGATTTTTTCCTTAAAGATTTTTGTGTTTATTTATAACTTGAAACTTTAGTGCATGGATATATTTTATTCCAATTTTGATCAATATATATTTTTAAATAAATATTAAAATGCACATGCTTCCACTTGATGTCAACTTTCATATTACCAATTTATCTAAAATAGAAAAAAAAACTATACCATCTTGATATAGATTCTTTTATCTAGAGCATCATATTTTTTTTATTTTTTTAAATATTTTTTAGTATTTTTCTTGACATGGTAATCAACCTAATATTTTGTGCTGAAAACCTGCTTTTAGTAAAAATAAAAAATAAAATAATAATAATAATTAAGCTATATATATATATTTGAAAACTAGACTTAGGAATCTACAAAATGGTATTTTTTATATTTTTTTAAATGTTATTTACATGAGTAGGAGTTGTTGAAACTTCAAGTTTTTTAAATAATTCTATATTTTTAGTAAATTGGCCTTAAGGTGGTGCTACATATGTGTTTAGCCAACAATTTTCATTGGAAAAGTTGTGGACATGTCTAATATAGCTACAATGAGTCTAACAAGATCATATGTTTGACTAAAATTGGTTTTTAGTTAGGAATACTCAAATTCACTTGTGTTGATAAGTTGGTTGAAAGTGTGACACAGCTTTGTACTTTTACCCCTTTGGTAGAGAGTAAATGAAAAGTATGCCAACATGAAGAGGTTTGATAGTTTTAAAAATATACATGGAAAATTTTAACAAAGAAATCATGGCATATAAAGCTCAATGAATCCCTTTGGGCTGATAGGATCACTCTGAAAAGAGCTATTGGAAACTTTTCATTTATGCTTGTTATGGAAAATGCTTCCATCGTCACTTGAGTTTTCTACTCTTGATTTAGCCCATCCATTCCAATTGTTAGAAAATGATTCCATAGTAGTAAGGTATTGGCAACATGAGCATGATGGTGCATCGATGGTGTATGGAGTTGTCAATGATGGAAACCCATTATAGAAATGCAAAATTTTTGTTCCAAAGAAGACCAAATATTTTGGAGAAGTGACTAAGTCCCTATGTGCAATTCCAATGTTACAATGAACCAATTTTGCGGTCTACATTGCTCCACCTTACATAATCATGTCATGCAGATTGGAGGTGTTGCTGATGTGAATTGAAGGTGTTTATATCCAAGGTTTCAATGTTGTATGTCTTCTACAACTAAAGATATTAGTAATAGATTATTGGGTTTAGTAATGGCGGAGTGACTCATACAAAATTCATGATTATAATGCTTTGTATTCCACCACAGATGAATATTATGATGTGTGGCTTTGAGGAAGTGTTGGAAAATATCAAATGTGTGTGTGCTCTAAGTGAAAAATGATTTGGTGGTCCACATGTCAAGTTGTGAGTGAACAATGGTTCATTCAGTTGTTGCTTTAGGGTGATCCCACAAAACTAGTTTACAATTCTATTGAGGAAGGAAAATTGCAAAAAATGCCCCCATGAAGAAAATTTTGGGTTTTGGGGGGTTCAAATGAACTTAGGGTCTGAGCAAACCCAAAAGGGGGTTCACTCAAATCACCCTTTGAGCGAACCCTATTCAATGATGGGACACACATTTTCCACATTTTCCATAATGGAAATAAAAGAAAATTTTGAAAAAAAGGGGGGTTCACGTGAACCCCCCTTTGAGCGAACCCCCTTTTGTTTGAAAGTTCAAGGGGGGTTCACTTGAAGGGGGGGTTTGAGCGAACTCCCCTTTTTCCCCCTTCTCCCCCTCTTACACCAAATTTCTACAAAATCTTTCCCTTTGAAGCTCAGGTTGAGGATGAAAATGGAGGAGAGTTCACAGACCCAACTGTATGATGGTAGTCCTCGAAATGAGCTACCCATCGAATATTATTTTTTATTTTTATTTTTAGTTTGATTAAACATAGGTTTTTCACTGAAAATCAAGCTCTTTGTTCTACACATGTGGAAAAATAGCAGATTATCAAAAAAAATGAAAAATATCAATGCACTAGATATTGATGTCCCTAATCCAACAAAAAAGAAATGAATTTCAATACATACGAAAAAATTTCTGCTTTATCTAGTGAATCATGTCTAAATTGTAACTAGTTTGACTTTGAAACTTAATTACAAAAAAATATTCAATGAAATGCTATGAAACCAATTCCATGCACTAGATATTGTAGTTATGAATCTAAATTTCAAGAAAATAGAATTGTATCCTTCATAGAAAAAAGGTATGTGTTAGCCAGTAATGTCACTCTTTAAAAATGGTGTTTACTATTAAAAACTAGTTTTTGAAGGAGATGGAAAAAAATGTGCAATCTAATTCCAAAAAAATTGAAAAAATATATTTAGAATCTATAGATAAAATATCCAAATCACTAGTTTGCATCATCTTCAAATTCCTCACAGTTTAGCCACTATAGGTGCCCGAAAATGAAGATTAAGTTAAAAAAATCAGTTCAATGTCTAGTTTGGCCAAAAATTATAAACTAGTATTATGGGATCACCCTTCACCAGTTTTGTTATGTGGTGCTGACCTAAGGATTTTGAGTTCATGTAGAGTTGAAGTATGCAAAGATCAAATTTATGGGAGTAATTATAGGTCATTCCAACCTTTTTTGATGTTGTACACTTTTTGGTTCCTTTCATAAAGCGTGTGTGTTGGAGTTTTAAGTCGAAAGTTTGTGTGGTGTACAATTCATGCAATTAGGCTAACCTAATTGATATTTTAGTTGGTTGTGATACATACAAGGTTGTTATGGAATAACTTGCACAATAGAAGAATATGATATGAAATATGTTGCAAATACTTGATAATAACTAAGAATAACAAGCCAATTCAAGGGGGAAAACCTCCAAATATCTCTAATGAGAATACACTTCACATTATGATGATGAAAAAAGACTCACAACCTCCTATATATAACTATTTATGCCTAGCATATCACCTAGGCCGACCTAACCAACTAAATAATAATATAATAATGATAACATGACTTAATTAGGAGTTAAGATAGCCACAAGCTGACTTTTCCTAACCCGATGTACACCAATATTAAGGGTGTAGCATGCCCCCCTTCAAAGAAGCATTGTCTTCAATGCTAATAAAGTTTGGATTCTTTTGAATGAACTCCTCATCCTCCCATGTGGCATATTCAATTGGTAAATTCTTTCATTGGATGAAATACTCAATGAGAGTTCTATTCTTTAGCTTCTTCATGTGTGTTTGACAAATGCACTCTGGTTCTAAATTTATTCTTCCTTCTTCATCGAGCTTTACCTTCTTCAAACAAGAAACATGAAAAACTAGATGTATCTTTGTTGTTGGTGGCAACTCTAGCTTGTAGGCAACACTACCGATCTTTTGCATGATTTGGTATGGCCCATAATACCTTGGAGACAAGTTATTATTCTTTTTTTGTTGCTTTAGTGAGATTTACTTGTAAGGTTGCAATCTCAAGAAGACCCAATCCTCAACTTCAAAACTTCTTTCACTACAATGTTGGTTTGCCTATTGTTTCATTTGATTTTGTGCCATGGCTAAATTCTCCTTGAGTCCTAAAAGTACCTATTGTTGATGAAGCAAGTGGTCCTCTAATGCCTGAACTCTTAGTGACACCTTTAATTATGATGTGATGGAAGGAGGATGATATCCATAAAGTGCCAAAAATGGAGACATATTTTATGAGCTATGAAAAGAAGTTTTATACCACCATTCTGCAAGTGGTAGCCAATTTACCCATTGAGATTGTTTCTCTGAAGTAAAACAATGTAGATATCCTCCCAAACACTTATTAACAACCTCAATTTTCCCATCTGATTGAGGGTGGTATGAAGAGCTATGAGCCAATAGAGTACCCAAACATGAGAATAAATCTTTCCAAAAGTGACTAGTGAAGATAGGATCATGATACTAACAATAACCTTAGGTGTACCATGTAGCTTTTGGATATTCTCCAAAAAATATTTTTCCACTACACTTGCTATAAAAGGATGTGATAATGCAATGAAATGTGCATATTTAGTGAGGTGATCAATTGCTGCCATGATGACAGTATGATCTTTAGATTTTGGAAGCCTTGTGATGAAGTCCATGGATACGTCTTCCCAACACTAGCTAGGAATAGAGAAGGGCTACAAGAGACTTAGTGTCTTAATTGTCTCCCCTTTATTCCTTAGACAAACCAAACATTCAGCCACAATTTTGTTAACATCATCTTTTAGCCCTTCCCCAAAAAAATCTTGCTTGACTCAATGATATGTCTTCAAAAATCTTGAATGACCACCAACTGGAGACTCATGTAGCTTTGTGAGAATCTTGTGTTTAAGAGTGGAATTCTTGCAGAGATACAAATGCTCTTTATACCAAAGAGTATCTCCCTTCCAAAAAAACTTATCTGAACTACTATGATCACTTTTTAATTGTTGGATGAGATTACTTGTTGCAACATCATTTTTCCACTTTGCTTTTGCTTCCTCTACCCAATTTGCTTGTAATATTGAAAGGGCACATAATAAGGCTTCATCTTTCTCATCCTTCCTTGAAAGTGCATCTGCTACAATATTTCCCTTCCCTTTCTTATATACAATCTCAAAGTCATATCCTAACATCTTAGTGACCCATTTTGTTGCTCTTCAAAAGATAGTCTTGTTCCAAAAAATATTTTAGGCTACCATGATCTGTCTTAACCTTGAAGTGTCTACCCATTAGATAAGTCCTCCATTGTTTAACTGCATGAAGGATTGCTAGCATTTCCTTCTCATTAATAGGTTTTAGCTGATTCTTACCCTTTAATTGATGACTCTCAAAATCAATTGGTCAACCTTCTTGCATGAGAACTGCTCCTATCCCATTTCCAAAAGCATCACATTCCACAATTAATTCCTTAGTGAAGTCAAGAGTGGCAAGCACTAGAGTTGTACACATAGCCTCCTTAAATCTCTCAAATGTTGTATTAGCAGATTCGTTCCAATGAAAATAATCCTTCTTCAATAGAGTGGTGAGAGGTGCTACTATACGACCATAATTCTTCACAAATCTCATGTAGTACCCTATCAATCCCAAGAAACCCCTCAGTTTCTTAATGGTTTTTGGAATAGGCCATTCCATGGTATCCTTAATTTTGTTAGGGTCCACCTTTACTCCATGTGAAACTATGTGTCCCAAATACTCCACCTCCTTAAGACCAAAAGCACACTTGGATGGCTTGGCATAGAGTTGATTATCTTCAAGTATTTGCAATGCTTGATCCACATGTTGCAAATTTTCTTCCCAATTCTTGCTATAAATCAATATATCATCAAAGAATACTAACACAAACTTTCTCAAGAACTTCTTAAAAATGGAATTCATCAAACTTTGGAATGTAGATGGTGCATTGATAAGACCAAATGGCATCACCAAAAATTCATAATGACCCTCATGAGTCTAAAATGATGTCTTACAAATATCTTCCTCCTTAATCCAAATTTGGTGATAACCAAATCTAAGATCTAGCTTGGTAAAATACATAGCTCCATTCAATTCATCTAGCAAATAATCAATGACTAGAATAAGAAACTTGTCTTTAATGGTGTACATGTTGAGAACTCTATAATCTGGACACATGCACCAAGTTTCATCCTTCTTATGTACTTTCACCACAGGTGAGGAGTAAGCACTTTGGCTATGCCTGATAATTCTTGCCTCTAGCATTGCCTCAACATTTTTTTCTATCTCACTCTTTCGTATGTGTGGATACCTGTAAGGCCTGATGTTCGGTGGTTGGCTCCCTAGAACTAACTATATGGCATGATCATGATCCCTCTTAGGAGGAAGTCCTTTAGGCATATCTCCAAGAACAGCTAAGTGATGATCAATTATAGCTTGTAAATTTGGATGAGTAGGAGCACTAGATTGAGAGACTTCTAATAAGCATAGTTGGGCCACAAATCCATCCACTCCTTTCTTAAGCAACTTTTGCATTTGATGAGAGCTTACCATCTATGGGGACTTTTCCTTCAACCCCCTTAGCTCTACTACCCTTCCTTCTAATTGAAATCTCATGAATAGTTCTTGGAAGTTCATCTCAATTATTCCCAATGTAGTAATCCATTGTACTCCCAAAATAATATCTATTGCACCCATGGATATTGCATACATTGGGGTATCAAGTGATAATCTCCCATGGATATTTTAATGCTATGACCACTTCCCTGAACAACTAACTATACCACCATTTGCAATCAAAACCTGAAACTTTGGAGCTGGATATATAAAACAATTTAGATGAGTAGCTAACTTTTTGTTGATGAAATTATGAGTACTACTTGAGTCGATCGACACTGTTACTTTCTACTTCTTTAAGAACCCCACCACCTTGAGAGTTTGTGGAGCACTGAAACCTGAGAGTGTATGATAAGAAATGACTAGTTGAGAATCATGTGATTCCTCATTTAACTCCCTTTCATCCTCTGATATGGGTTCCTCCTCTTCTTCCTTACTTGGACCTTCAATATAGAACAATTTCTTTTCACTACATTTATGTCCTCGACTGTATTTTCTATCACAATTGAAACACAAACCTTTTTCTCTTTTCTCCTCAATTTTTTGTGGAGTCAACCTAGTATGTTGGGAAAGAGAATGTATTGGATATCCTTTCTCTCTTGTCAAATTATCCCCTTGCTTCTTAGGAATCAAATACTTCTCCTCTACCCTGCATGTTAAGATAAAAGACTCATTTATAGAGCTAGGACTAAACATGCATATCTCATGTTGAATGTGATCCTTGAGACCCCCCAAGAATAAATCATTCGAGTTCTCCTCTATAATTGTATCCACTGTTAAGGATAGATTTTGGAATTGTTGAATATAATCCTTAATTGATCCTATTTGTTGAAGTTTAGAAGCTGGCTGAAGAAGTTGTCTCTCACACTATTGCTATATTTTGCTTGGAGTTCCTCCAGAAAAATTGACCATGAGACGATGAGATCCTTTTTCCTTTGATGAGTACAAAGAAATGAATTGATCTGGTTCTAGATATAGGGAAGCCATCGTGACCTTTTTTCCATTTGGGATTTGGTGTACTTCAAAAAAATCTCCATTTGGTTTATCCATTTTAGAGGATCCTTGCCATTGAACTTGCACATATCCACTTTTGGAAATAAATTCCTAGATCTCATAGGAGTATTAAAACTTGTGTCAATGTTATCTGACCTAGAATTTTTACCCTAGTTGCTTGAGAACTCCTTTCTTAGTTCAGTCATATAGGCGCTTAACATGTTTCATATATCTGATATATCTCATATTAGGTCACACATATTCAACTTCATTGAGGAAATGTCTTCCTTGACCTTACTGATTTCCTCATTAGGAGTAATATCCTCTATTATTATCCCATCCTTATCAAGAGTCTTCCCCAGAGTGACAACATTCTTTTTGCCCCTTGTTGCAGGCTCTGTCATGATGGGAGCCAATAATTTTGAAATAAATCACACAAATGAAACTTAAATTCTCTATAAAAAAAATGTGTAACTTACTAGGGCCAAAATAACTCTCACCTAGAAAAATATCCAAGAAATAAGCAGATTTGCAGCCTTGAGAGTGATTTTTGTGGAAACCTTAATTTTTCAATAACTTTATTATTTCTACTTCAATTACTCTAATTTTGTTATTTTAAGCTTCTTTAGTATTTCTTCAAAAACCCAATAAAAATTAGGCTCCAATTGAACAATATGTAAGAGATATGTAGATTCCAAATAAATTGTGTAGAAACCCTAATTCTAAAATAATTCACTCAATTCTGCTCAAATTCCTCTAAAATATGGAATGTAGCTTCTTTAATATGTTCTTCAAAAACCCTTTAAATTTTTTTAAAAAAATCACCAAAATCTAAAATATATGCTCTTCCCAAAATCGCCTCCAATATTGAGAAAAAAACCTTGCCTCTACGGTGCTAAGATCATGCTCTGATACCACTTGTTATGGAATAACTTGCACAATAGAAGAATATGATATGAAATATGCTAAAAATTATTGATAATAATTGAGAATAAAAATCCACTTGGTGGGGGAAAACCTCCAAATATCTCTAATGAGAACACACTTCACAATATGATGATGAAATAAGACTTGCAACCTCCTATATATACCTATTTATGCCTAGGATATCACCTAGGCCTACCTAACCAACTAAATAATAATACAATAATGATAACATGAATTAATTAGGAGTTAAGATAGCCACAATCTAACTATTCATAACTCGATGTACACCAATATTAAGGGCGTAGCAAAGGTTAATTCTTTATATGAAGTATGATTATATAGTGTGTAGTGTGTGTGAGAAAGAGATCTAATGTAGTCTGAAGTGTGAAGGGTAATTATGGTGACTCATGAATTGTTTTAAGTCAATTTTTAGAGCTTAATTGGAACTATATCTTTGGCATGTCATAGATGCATTGTTTGTAGTTCATCCTTGGTAGTGAGCCACCCTTTCCTCTTATCTTTTTTCTATTTTGGGTAGTGAGCCACCAGAAATGAGCCATTCTCTCTTTCTGAACAATGATTCCACCATTCTATAATCTCTATTGTAACCAGTTATAATAGATTGTGAGCTAATCCTCACTGTGGTTTTTCCCTTTCAAGGGTTTTCCATGTAAATATGGCTTGCTTGTGTTCATTGACGTGATGCATGCTTTAATTGTTTCTTTTCAATTCTGGAAGTTTAATGTGATGCTTTGAATGGATGTTTGAGTTAATAAGGTTATTGAATTTCAATGAATACTGATTCACCCACCTCTCAATATTCTAGGTGTTCAACAATTAGTATTAGAGCTTGGTTCCTTCTATTGTCTTGATCAATGAGGTAGATCTTGGAGGTTGAACACATCACTACAAGGAAGTATCCTATCCCTCCATAATATATTATCCCTGAAGGGTTTACTTAAGAATACTGTGAAGTTGATATGGAAGGAGAACTCAAATCATCCCTTAATGATCTAGATAAAGAAAAAAGTGAGAATAGAGATCTAGAAGAGAATATTAAGGATGCAGATGAGTATATCAAGAATTTGAGGGAGAAACTCAATAAAGCTAAAGAAATATTCAAGGAAATAAATGAGCAACTAAAGCGATCAAATGAAACAATCACAAATCTAAAAGTGCAAGTTGAAGAGGGAAAAAGAGTTTAAGACTACTTGAATTCCAAATTTAAATACAAGTTTGTAGAATGTTCAAAGATTGAACAAGAGATTGTAACTTCGAGATCAGATCTGGAGAAAGCAAAGATTCAAGAAGATAAATTCAAGAAGTGTTCCATCTTGCATGATGAAATGATTTTAAATCAAAGGGATTCTAAGGAAAAATAAGGATTAGGGTTTGAAAAAGGAGAAATTTCAAAGGAAAATTAGACTCCAAATAATGTTGAAAAGAAGAATGATAAGAAGAGCAATTCAGATAGGTTTGAAACTAGAAGAAATATTTCAAAAGGCCTCCTATCAGACAACTGGTTGGACAAATTTATTCATATTTTAATGGTTATTTCTACTCTTGCAATAAATTTGAACATAAGTTTGTAGAAAGTAGAAGCGGAATGAATCAAAATGTTCAATCATTTCCCTATTAATTTTATACATGCAATAGATTTGGTCATAAAGCTAGTGAATGTAGAAGTCAAATGATGAATGGTTACAATAATGGTATGATGTTTCAATCTTTCAATGGTTATTTTTATACATGTAATGGATTTGGGAATAAGGATTTTGAATGTAGATCTAAAATAGAAAGATTTTTTCTTCAGCGAAAAGGTGTCATATGTCATAAATGCAATAAACTAGGACACATAGCTAAGTTTTGTAGAAGCAACAAAGTGAAACCCTCTATTTCACAAAAGAAGACCGGTCCAATAAAGAAGGTTAATCTAGTTGAGATGAAGAAGGAAATGAATAAGATCTAGAAGAAAAAGGAAGAGAATGAGGTGAAGAGTGATTCTATACCAGCTCCTAGTGTAGATGTTTCCTACAAAAACTAGATGAAGAGCTTTGAATCAAGGGGAATTTTAATAGAAAACATTTAATGCCCCTGCCAAAGATGTGGTGTTGATATCTTCAACACACTAGTACATGTGTAGATTAACATGGTTGATTTGTTAGTGGCATCTCCAATGTGAAATATCATGTTGTGAAGATTTGTGAAGTGATTGAAGGTTCATGTGATGACACAATGAAAGTTTGCCAACTTTTTTGACCTAACTTTATCTACTACAATCAATGCATATTAGGTCACTAGAAAAGAATTTATATGTAATTTCACATTTGTTAAAGTCATTTTTAATCAAGAAATTAAAGTGGAGAGCAGAGAAAAGGTGATTTAAAGTGATTCCAAAGTGTTGTTTGAAACCCCATCAAAAAACTCCAAAGGTATTTATTAGTTTTTCTTGTAAACCCTAGTTATGTGAAGATTCAAAATGTTTACTCCCCAAGTAATTGATGTTTTGGAGTCACCAAGACCTAAATTTAAGAAGCACCCATTCAAATCTATGGAATCAGATCTTGAAGGTGCATTTTTTAGGATTTCATATGGTGTAATGCACACAAAGGATATGTGGATCTATATTCATACTAAAATGGAAGACTATGATCATGGGAAGATGGTGGAATATTGGGTGAATGTGTTGACTAGAGATTACTTCAAGCTTAAACTAGAGTATGAGAGGTTAACAAAGAAGAAAATAGATGTGTGGAACAATTTACCTAACTTCTACTATGATGATGAGTGGGTAAAATATGTCCTAAGCAGAATTCACAACAAGTTCATGTGGTTGGACATGTTGTACATGATTAACAAGAATGTTATTAGTGTAGTCACATGTTTGTGCTCTAGTAGACTAGTTCCAACACTAAAATCTATGAATAATGATGTAGTAATGAATCTTAGCATAGAGAAGTTTGATAAACGTGCCCTAATAGTGAATGATATAGAAGATCCAGTAGTAAAGTATGCATCTATGATGATTGGGTACAAAGTTTTCTACACAAATAGAAAGAATTTAAAATCTGCTATTGTAATCCACACAACTCACCAGATGGTGAAGGAAGGACTAGAAATTGATTTTTGTGAGCTCCTAAGACAACAATTGATGGAGAATTTGCAAAATACTAAAGAATCAAGGTACCCCTTTTGGTATGGTACCTTAATTATTTATTTTTTGTTTTACTTTCTTAGAGAAGTGCCTGGAACAAAGAACATTGTGTGGTTAGATAATATTCTAGTTGTTGTGAAAATAAGAGATCATTTGAGAAGGTTAAGAAACCTAAAAACCCAAAGATCTATTTTTTGGGGTTTCTTTAAGATATTTTAGGGAAAAATGCAAGAGAGATACAAAATTCCAACAAGTTTTGTAGAGAAGTATAAGAATGGCATAACTTTTATGGTTAGCAGAGATAATTGCTTTATGGAAGTAGTTGAACCCAAAACAATTTGGGTTCTAGAGCTTGGATATGAGGTAACTGAAGTAGAGCTTACCAATTTTGTAGAAGTTGTGTTAAGCAAGCCAAGAGATCCATCTATGGAAAAATTTGGCACATATGTGAAAAATCCAATCAAGTGAATCTAGAAAAGAAGAAAGATATTGAGTAGAATGTTTAGAAGATGAAATATCAAATGGAGGAGATGGTGAACACACTCAAGAGTCCTATGGAGAAATCCAAAGTCACATCTATTGCTTTGTAGGGTACTCCAAGTACAAGAAGGTCAATCAGGACCTCTTCCCCATCTCCTACCATTCCTAAGTCCTCTAGAACAAATACTACAAGAATTTCAAAGAAGAAACAAATATTTGGCCCCTCTTTGCAACAATTCGTGTAAAGAGAAGAAGAAAAGAAAAGACCACCAGGGAGAATTACATTAGTTGTGAAGATTAAGATGAAGAAGAAGAGAACCATAATTTCTCTGGAAGAAAAATTCTCAAGTATTTGTGGGAGAGACAATTTCAAAGAGAACAAAAGTTGATATAGTGGACACTAAAAGTGAAGTTGTAGAGAAAGAAAAGAAAGGTTTTACTTTTCAGAGAAGAGAAAATATATCTAAGTTAGAAGCAGATGAAGAATCATCTAAATTAAAGGGAAAAAATAAAGAGAAGACCCCTCTGGCTAGGGAGCGTAGTCCCTTGAAGTTAGATTCATTGTTTAGTAGCATTGTAAAGTTTGTAATTTTGAAGGATATTGCTGCAATTTATTCAAAAGTCAATAATGAAGATAAGGCAACAATAGAAGAGGCTATTGTTAAATACATGGTAACATTCAATACTAGCCTTGGTGAAATTGAGGATCAATTGCTTGGTGATCTTAAAGGTGTTTTGAATGCTAGAAGGTAAGAAGCTTTTGATGAGGATGCTAAGATAAATACTTTTTCCTTGGAGAAGATTGGTTCTTCTCTAACACATGATGATAGAATAAAAGTGTATTAGTTATATAGCAGGAAATATAAAAAAAACAAAGAGTGAGTACTATAATGAGCAGAGACAAGGAATACATTGAAAGGTTAAAGAATGAAAATTTAAAGAATGTTGAAGAGCTCACTAAAGAGTTGGGATTGCCTCTAGATAGTGAAGATAAAATGCAACATGACACATCTATCTTGGAAAGCAATGAACTTGATAATGAACAACATGAGCATGTGCCTGATAATTCACCTTCGGATGTGGAGAATACTATTAAAGAAGAGAAGGAAGACAATAAGTAGAGTATCCCGACGAAAGATGAATCTCAAAATGAACAGAATCTGCCCCCTCCAAATAAGGAGATAGATGTTGAGAAGAGAGAAGATAAGAAAGAAGTCCCAGAGAAGTATGGGGCATAAGAAGAACAAAACTTTCCTTCTTCAGATGGTGTGAAGTCTACAAAAGAAGAGAAGAATATTGAAGAATGTTTTGCTAGTGGAGATAAGTAGAAGAATAAGAAGGAAGGAGAAAAAGATATAATTGTTGGTGAATCCTTTGGAGCTTCTAGAGATCCTTTGAAAGATCTATTGGACATGTAGTTATAGTTTGAACCAGTGGTTTTTGCACAACTCCTGTAGATTTTGATGCAAAAAAGTCAGGTAGAGTAAAAGTACAAAGTTGTGTCACACTTTCAGCCAACTTATTAGCATAACTAAATTTAAGTATTTGTAAATCAAAATCAATTTTTTCAAACATATGATCTACTAAGATTTATTCTAGATAAGTTAGATATGTCCACAACTTTTTCAACTAAAAAAGTTAGATAAATACATATGTAGCATCACTTTGAATCCAATTTATCAAAAAATAAAATTATTTGAAAAAATTGATGTTTCAACAACTCCTAGTCATGTAAATAGCATTTTTTTTTTAAATATAAAAATACCCTTTTGTAGATCCATAAGTGTAGCTTTCAAAAATATAAATGTTTTAATAGTTTAACTATTCTTATATTTTATATTTTTCTTTTACTAAAAGTAGGTTATCAACATAAAAATATTAGCTTGATTACCATGACAAGAAAAATACTTAAACTTATTTTAAAAAATTGAAAAAATATGATGCACTAGATAAAAGAATCTATATGAAGATAGCATATTTTGTTTTCTATTTTAGACAAATAGTTAATATAAATGTTGATGTCAAATGGAAACAAAAATGTTTTAATACTATATAAAGATTGACGTCTCATGTAACTTCATTTTTCAGCATTTTATCAACAACAAAATTATACTATAAATTTATGAAAACTATATTCAAATTGTAAGTGGTAGAAAGAGTTAAACAATCTAAACATGCTTCTACACCTCTAAATAAGACATTGCATCTAAGATTTAAAAAATTTAAACTAATTTAAACTAGAAATCTTTAGAAATCTGTTCTATTGCTCTCTAACTCTAAAGATCTCTCTAATCTACTTTGCTATCAGATTCTAGAAGCTAATTAGACTATTGAAATGAAACTTAGAGAATGAGAATTGAACTATTCTATTCCTATATGATTAAATAATTAAAACTACTGTGATTGCAGCCATGACTGCAAATGTTGGATGTTGAATGCTTGCTGGATGGATGCTAGATGGATGCTGGATGAATGCTGAATGCTTGAATGCTAGATGAATGTTGGATGCTTTGGAAAACCTGCAGAGTAAGATTGCATAAGTTGGGATCCATTTCCTATAGCCAAATAGTTGTATTTATAGCTTTCACGGCAGCACATTTGCACAGGGATACGAGATAAGAGGCTAGGATTCAATCTGGAGAATTGAATGGCATTGGATGAGAAGATGGAGCTGATCATGGAGGATTGTTTCTCCCCATGAAAACACCAGGCAAGATGAGAGGAAAGGTGGGTGGAAGAAGATTGAGAGGATTTCCTGCAGGTTTGTCCCCGAAGCTCTTCCCGTGAATGACAGTAGAATTAATTAAATTTTAAAAATTTAATTTTATTAGTGAGTGAATAGTGGTAAATGATTTATGCATTAATTTAAATATTTTTTATTTATTTAAATTTAGCAAAGAGGAATACATAATTTAATAAATCAAACTATAGAATTTGTTTATTAAATTAAAATAAAAGGAAAATGATAATTAAATAAAATATTTTAAGATATCTTTATTTAATTAAGAAGAAATGTGATGAGGTAATTAAATAACACAAATTATTGAAGCTGTGTATTTAATTTAAGATAGAATTAATAGATAAAGTATAGAAGAAATAATAATGATAATAATTAAATAAAACAAAGTATTTAATTTTGTTTATTTAATTAAGAGGGAAATAATATGATAAAATAGAAGAATTAATAATGAACTTAATATAAATAAATATTTCTATTTATTTACTAAGTAGATGAATTTAAGATTAATTAATCAAATAAGTTGTATTTAATTAATTAGATTCTCCAGACCATTTTTAGGTGTCTACCTTTTGCCCCTCTTTGAAGTGATGGGTTTACACATTGCTTCAAAGAATGATTTTGCCTCAGCTGCCAGTATTGACGAGAAGTTTAAAATATGCCCCTGATTTGTCCCAGATGTTGAATTTTGAAATGATAGCGATATATGCCCCCTCGGGAGATAAATTGATGAATTTTGAATTTCATGATTGATTATGATGATGATTTCATGATTTTTTCCAAATTTTTGAATTTTTATGATGATTTCATGATTTTTTTTAATGATTTGATGAAGAAACAATTTATCTCCCGACAAAATTGTCTAAAAATGCCCCTGTAATAGATAAGAATTAATTCCTTAAAAGGAAAAATAAATAAATCCCATGAAAATCCCACAAAAATAACCTATAAAAGTTCAAAAGGTCATTTTCATAAGTCATTTGTGCATTTGACTTTGACAATCTTGTGATAGAGACCCTCAGAGTACTAGAGCCTCAGGATGTCGATCCCTTACCACACCCACCAACTCGAGCGTATGTGACGTCACCAGCGTCTGACTGACTATGGACCTCCGGTACGTACCCCAAATCCTCCTCGTGATTTGTGCATGTACTTTTTAGGTCATTTTGCACATGTTTAATTGTTTTAACACCCAGCAGACGTGGTTTAGTGCGTCAGTGATCTGTTTTAGCGTGCTAGACTTTTAGCGTGCCAACCAAAATCTGTAGTGCGTCCATAGATTAGGGTAGCGCATCAGAGTTTTAGTGCATAGGGTCAAATCTGCAGCGCTTTAGTAGGATTTTGTAGCGCGCCACTAGAAATAGCGCTTTAGGTGGATTTTGTAGTGCGTCAGTAGGATTTTGTAGCGTTTGGAAGTATAGATTGATGAAAAATTGTGCACTTTGATTTTTATTTCGTCGATTTGTTATTGATTCCATCTATTTTAGTTTGATCGTGACTAAATAAATGATAAATGATCTCATGATGAGTGAGATC
The DNA here is from genome assembly GCA_007258455.2 of Sequoia sempervirens. NCBI lineage: Eukaryota > Viridiplantae > Streptophyta > Pinopsida > Cupressales > Cupressaceae > Sequoia > Sequoia sempervirens. Next base: position 153,276 of record VDFB02134648.1, on the reverse strand, counting down.
CATTGATTGATAATAATTACCCTCATGATAGGCGAGGAATAATTAAAATTTCTAAAGGAATGAACTTGATTGATAGATGAGGGTTCCTTCTTGATAAATTGATCATTTGATAGGTAAAGCACAAGTTTTAGTAATTGATGACCTCATGATGTTTGATATTCTGATTAAAATGTTATTTTTGTATGATAACAAGAGCATTTAGATGTTATACAGGTGCGAGAGTAGTTCCCCTGGCCTTTTGATATGATACCACGACTTTCAGCAGATGAGAGGTAGCATATTACCGATTGTGGTTTGGCCTCATTACTGGATATGCCCCATATTAGACTTAATAGGGGTCTATTGATAGCTTTAGTAGAGCGGTGGCATAGTGACCACAACACCTTCCACTTACCTACTGGCGAGATGACTGTGACACTAGAGGATGTATGGCGTATTCTTCGCATTCCCTTTGTTGGTGAGATTGTCATGCATGATGCAGAGGAGGTTAGTGGGGTAGAGTCTATGTGGAGAGTTTTTCAGGATCCCCATGTTGTGGGAGAGTGGGTTCCATGGGTGGAGATCTATGATTCATATACTCCACTTCCTTCAATTTTGGTCGGCTTTATTGGTGGATTCTTTTGTCCTGATAAGAGGTCAAAGGGTCTATCTCTTGGATGGGGTCAAGTATTAGAGGGTATGGTGGCCCATAGGATGAGATATGCTTGGGGCATGTGTATGCTTGCTTAGCTATACCATGATTTACACTGGATCGTGTACCTGGGAGGCAGCAGTTTATTAGCCAGAGCTACACTTCTTCAGGTATGGGCATGGGAGCATATTGCTATCATGCATCTTATGCGGGTGTTATCGAGACCAGCGATGAGACCTTATGTGTTTCGCTACAGAGGCAGGCCTACCCAGCATATGATGGGTAAGCTAGATTATTGGAGATGGATCCTTGATGATGTGGAGACAATGACTTGGCATCCCTGTTTGGATTGTGATGACTAGGATGATGATGATATTGAGATGGGTTTCTTGGCCGATTCGATGTATTTGATCGGGAAGAGCCCCAGGATTTTGGAGCGATTCCTATTTCATCATGTTTATAGGCAGTATGGGATTGTCCAGTGTATGCCATAAGGAGTAGCACATTATGGACGACGACGGATAGATGCCAGTGACTGGGTTTCGTGCTTGCCTTATGGGGCACTTGTTGAGGGTTATCATGCTCTACAGCCATCAGCATGGGATATGCGATGAGACATTGTTGAGGCACTTGTTACTCCTGAGTATGGACAGTATTTGGCTCTGCACCCTCCTCCTCGTATTACCATTCCAGATGAGCCAGTACCAACACTAGCACCAGCACCAGCACCAGCAGAGAGTGGTTAGGTTGGTTAGAGATGGAGGAGAGAGGAGGATGTAGATGTGGATGTGGAGGGTAGCGAGGAGAGTGACAGTGATGAGAGTGATGATAGCAGTGAGGATGGCAGTGATGATAGCAGTGATGATGATGGCAGAGATGAGGGGAGACAGAGTGTCGTAGGTACTTCAAAGCCATCATCCAGTGCACCTCGTAAGAGGCAGGCCATTGCTTCCTCCTCAGTAGAGCGATCAAAGGTTGCGGGTTTACATGTGCAGGTTCAGACCTTACAGGGACAGCTAGCACAGGTGCAAGGATTATTAGCACAGATGTGGGCCCATATGCAGGCACAGCTAGCTACTACATAGACACAGATTACCTCTCTGATTGGTGAGAGAGATGAGGCCATACAGGCAGCAGCGACAGCATAGGCTCAGCTAGCAGGTGTACGAGCACAGTTGACCACTGCCCAGTCACAGATCACAGCCTTGACTGCAGAGCGAGATACTATCAGACAGGCAACAGAGACAGCACAGGCTACTGCAGAGAGATTGCAGAGAGTGGCAGATGGGACCTCTGTGGCAAATTATATGCGAGAGGCTATGCGGGCAGGTGTTGAGATTGAGTTTTATAGGAGTCATTATCATGAGCTTTGCCCCCCATAGCAAAGAGTCAATTATGCCCAGTCTCGCTCAGAGAGGACTCATTCGAGGACAGTGAGCAGAGGTGTGACACAGCCTCTCTCGAGAGATCCGAGAGATCCTGGGACATCTGGTGGTGGTCATGATACTGGCGCGAGACCCGCTCCTTCTGGTGCAAGTACCACTTGAGATCATTTGTGTACCCTTCGAGAGATATATACAGCCATTTTTGATATGATGTTATTTTCATCCTTTTCAGACTTCATTGTATACTTGACACTTGATGAGATATATATGTGCAGCGGTTCGATTGATCTATGATATGTTCTACATGATTTATGTGATGGATGCATATATCTTATGATGTGTTCTACATGATTTATGTGATGGATGCATTTTAATTTTTTTTATGTTTTATGATGATTTATTATACTAGATTGTATAGATGCATTAATGATGATGTGATATGATATTGATGATGTATTTCTTTTCTCCATGAAATGCAATGCATAATATATAAAATGAGATGTAAATGAATGATGTATGTATATGTGATGTGAATGAATGATGTATATAATGAAATGTAAATGAATGATGTATGGATGAAATGTAATGAATGATGATTTTGCAACTATATGATAATGACAATATGATGAGATGCAAATGAATGATAAATGTAATGAATGAATATGTGATATGTGATAGATAAAATGAGATGTAAATGAAATGATGTATGGATGAAAATGTAATAAGATGAAATGAGATGGAAATGAATGATAAATGTAATAAATGAATATGTGATATGTGATAGATAAAATGAGATGTAAATGAATGATGTATGTAATGAATGTAAATGAATGATGTAAGGATGAAATGTAATGTATGAGATGTAAATGAAATGTATGAAATATAAAATGAGATTTAAATGAATGATGTATATAATGAATGAGATGTAAATGAATGATATACGATATATAATGAATGATGATTTTGCAACTATATGATAATGACAATATGAAATGAGATGGAAATGAATGATAAATGTAATGAATGAATATGTGATATGTGATAGATAAAATGAGATGTAAATGAATGATGTATGTAATGAATGTAAATGAATGATGTACGGATGAAATGTAATGTATGAGATGTAAATGTAATGTATGAAATATAAAATGAGATTTAAATGAATGATGTATATAATGAATGAGATGTAAATGAATGATATACGATATATAATGAATGATGATTTTGCAACTATATGATAATGACAATATGATGAGATGCAAATGAATGATAAATGTAATGAATGAATATGTGATATGTGATAGATAAAATGAGATGTAAATGAAATGATGTATGGATGAATGAGATGAAACATAATGTGTATATGATGTCACGAAATGAGATGTTTATTGTGAATTTTATGATGAGATGAAGAAATGATGTTATATGCATGCCATTATGAAAATTGTATGTGTCAAGTATACTCAATCTGTAATAAGAAAAGATAACATTCTTTGCAAATGAATCCTTGTAACTTGTGCAACCAATACTCTATAGATGTATTATTATGAATGCAATCTATGTTTACCATGCAAAAACTATTTTATCAATGCAAACCTAAGTGTCATTTCAATAATCTTTTTATTTTGCTTTGTATCATCACTGAGATTTTAAAATGTTGAAAGCGAATACAAGCATCAATGATATGAGATAGACCAATGATGACCTGAGTATTTCTTTCATGATATTTGATATTGCAAGCGAACACAAGCATCAAGGTATAAGATAGACCAATGATGACCTGAGCATTTCTTGCGTAAACAGACAAGAATTAATCATTTTCTTAAGTAAATCGGAATGTCATCCATGATACTTGGTAGAGCACTTCTCGCGACAATTCACAAAATAATAATGACTAACTCACAAACAGCAAACAAAGAAAAGATATCATTCTCCTTCCTTGCTTCTCTAGTTCAATACATCATTGAGTAGCTCCAAAGAAATGATAAGCAAATGATAAAAATAAAAATCACAACAATTCAAATTCTACTTAATGTATTTTCAAATCATTATTCAGATTAGATCATCAATGTTGAAATGTGTGTGTTGATGTTTGCATGATATTCTCAGATGTTCGACCAAATGATGTAATCTAAAGACCTATCCTAGGGGTCTCGAGGACTGATCAAAGATTAGTCTTTCCTACGTTATACATGTAGAGACCACGTAGTTCGACTGACATAGACTCCACTTTCTGATTGATGTAGACTTTATTTTTGTGTTTTCGATTTTATGAATGTTTTTGCTTGGATTTTCTAGTTTTTCTGATGTTTTTGGATTTTGATGGATTTTCTGATGTTTTTGAATTTTGATGGATTTTCTGATGTTTTTGAATTTTGATTTTCTGATGTTTTTGGATTTTGATAGATTTTCTGATGTTTTTGGATTTTGATAGATTTTCTGATGTTTTGGATTGTTTCAAGTATCATCACTTGGTGTTGTCATGTTTGATTGCCTTTCCATTTAAGCTGAAAGTCCATTGTACCAAATAACACTAGGATGTTGCCCCCAAGCCAAGGTAAAACATGATATCCTTTCTATGACATGGATAGTGATAATGATTATCCCAAATGATGGATGGAAATGATATGAAAGGAAACAATCGTAACAAAACTGTACCTAATAGATAGAAGAGCTGGTGAAAATCACAAGTAGCGCCTGTTTGCCAGGTTTTCATCACTTGTTTTTATTGTGTCCTCTTTCTTTTTCTTTTGTATTTATTTATTTATTTTATTTTTTGTCATCATGACGCCTGTTTGCCAGGTTTTCATCAAGACAACTTTATTGACCATACATAGGTATCCTCAAGTGTAGAATCGCCTGAGATGAATGTTGTTCATGGGTTCCTCCAACATGTCTCCTTCTGGTGTAGACAGACCGGTATGCTCCTGATCCATAGACTGATATGATGACATAAGGCCCTATCCAGTTAGGTTCAAACTTTCCCTTCTTTTCTCTGTCTGCTTGATTTCTAGGGTTTTCCCGTAGGACCAAGTCTCTGATCTGAAGACTCTAGGCTTAACCCTCTGATTATAGTTCCTAGACATCCTTTGTTGATAGGCTGTCAAATGATTGACAGCTTGTTGTCGACATTCATCAAGTAGCTCTAGTTCTTGAAGTCTAGAGATCCTATAATCCTCATCCGAAATGAGTCCTTTTAGTGAAACTCGAAGGGATGGAATTTCTACCTCGATAGGTAATATTGCTTCTGATCCATAAACAAGAGCATATGGTGTAGCTCTTGTTGGTGTTCTGATGCTAGTCCTGTAAGCAAAAGAGCAGGTTAAGTGACGATGCCAATCAGCCCTACTTCATTTACAGTCTTCTTGAGAATCTTTAGGATTGTTTTGTTTGAAGCTTACTTTGTCCATTACCTTGAGGGTAATGGGGTTGAAAAGCGATGTTGGATGTGGAACTTTTCACAACTCTTGGATCTTGGTTCTTGAAAGGCTGCCATTATCTGTAATGATTGACTAGGGTATCCCATATCTACAAATGAGATAATTAAGTATGAAAGATGATATTTCTTCCCAGTGATTGTGGTTAAGGGAACTGCCTCCACCCATTTTGTAAAATATTCTATTGCGGTGATAATGAACTTATGTCCATTAGATGAAGATGGGTTAATTTTCCCTACCAAGTCCAATCCCCACTGACAGAAAGGCCATGTAGTTGTGAATGGATGGAGCTCCTGTGCCGGTGCATGTATAAGATTGCCATGAATCTGACATTTTTGACATCTCTTGACAAACTTATAAGATTCTTGCTCCATGTGTGGCCAGTAATACCCCAAACAAAGGAGTTTCTTGGCTAAAGATAATCCACTTGAATGTGTACCACAAAGTCCTTCATGGACATCATGTAAAGCAGAAGCAGATTCATTATGTTCTAAACAATGCAAAAGAGTACTATCTAGGCCTCGACGGTAAAGGGTGTCAGCAATAATGGTATGTTTGGTGGATTGGTGTATGAAGTTGTGTTTTTGGTTGCGAGAAAGATCTGGCAGTAAGATATTATCTTGTAGATAAGTATAAATGTCTCCATAAATGGAAGATTGGGCATTATCCAAAAGGCTTATGGTTTGGGATTTAGGATTTGCGTATGCAGGATTTGACACTTTTTCCACAATAAATCAATAACAATCTTGTGTTTCAGGCATTTGTAGAAGAGATGCTATTGTGGCCATGGCATCTGCTGCTTTATTCTCTGATCTTGGTATCTGCTCAAATTTGATATCTATGAAGTATTTCCTTAGATCATCTATCAGTCTCTTGTATAAAATCAGTGTGTCATCCTTAGTTTGGTAATCATTATTGACTTGATAGATGATCAACTGAGAGTCTCCATACACCTGTAGTTCTATGATTTTCCAGTCAATAGCCACTTTAATTCCAAGAATTAAAGCTTCATATTCTGCAACATTGTTAGTGCAACGAAAGGTAAGCCTGTAAGATCATGGAATTGTATGCCCAAGAGGTGTGACAAATAAAATTCATGCCCCTGATCCATGTTGTGTGTAGGATCCATTGAAGTAGAGTTGCCATGGTTGTATTGTAACGTTGAGGATATCCGCATCAGGAAATTCCATGGTCATAGGATGACTATCTGACAAATGGAGCTTCTGCCAATTGGTCGGCGATGACTTGTCCTTTGATAGCTCACCTTTCAACATACTAAATATCAAACTCACTGAGGAGCATGACCCACTTTGCCAACCTTCCTGTTAAAGTTGCTTTGCTCAGTAAATACTTGAGGGGATCAATTTTTGCAATGAGCTTGACAGTGTGAGTGAGCATATAGTGTCGCAATTTTTGTGTTGCAAATACTACTGCTAAGCATGATTTTTCAATGAAGGTGTAGTTTACTTCATGTCCATTGAGTGTCCTGTTGATATAGTATATTTCCTGTTCCTTTCCTTGTCCATCCTCTTGTGCTAGCAAGGCTCCTAAAGAGATATCTGTTGTTGCGATATATAGCAACAATGGCTTGTCTTCAATTGGTGGTACCAAGATTGGTGGTGTCATCAAATAATGCTTGATTTGATTGAAAGTACTCTCACACTGTTCATCCCATTTAAAAGACACATTTTTATGCAAAAGATGGTTGAATGGATGACACTGATTTGCTAGTTGAGAGATGAATCTTCTGATGGACTGTAGTTGGCCTTGTAGAGATCTTAATGTATTGATATTCTTAGGAGGTGGCATTTCCATAATGGCTTTAACTTTTGCTAGATCTACTTCAATTCCTTTTGTAGAAACTATGTATCCAAGGAGTTTTGCTGATGTTACTCCAGGCTGTTTAGGTTGTCCGGAAGCTTTGATTTCTCAACTTCATCAAATGTTTTGGCCGGAGTATCTCTAGATGTCCTTCCTAGTGTGATGCTTGGCTGGGATATCATCCATGATCTCCATGAAGGTGCATCATGTCATGGAAGTTGTTCATCATAGCTTCTATTTGGTATGTAGCTCCGCATTCTTTAACCCACAAAAGGCGCATGGCGTTCGATAAAGGTGCCCCATGGACATGTAAAGTATCTTTTCTTGGTGTGGGGAGCTATTTTGGATTTAGTTGTATCCTGAAGGAAATCCATCCTGAGTGATAGCATTTGATGGCCAGGCTGGTAGATCGACAATCATGTCTATGTTCGGCAAAGCAAAATCATCCTTTCGACATGCTCTATTTAAATCTTGAAAATCAGTACATATTCTGATGGTGTGATCTGGCTTTGAAATAGGTACAATGTTGGATATCCATTCAGCATAATCGATAGATCTAATAAATCCAACATCTAGTAGTTTCTTTAAAATCATTTTACCAATAATGCAACATGTGGATGCATTTTTTCTAGGTTTACATTTTCTTGGTTTAGTGTCGGTGGTAAGGATAAGTGATGCATAATGAGATCGTGTCTAAGCGGCATGTCCAGGGAGTATGACCAAGTAAAATTGATGCATCGTTCTTTAAATAATTTGATAAAATCTAAAGCTTTTACGTATCTATCATGGATGTTGCCGGGTGTGAAAAGATATTCTTACTTTCTCTGTTGTTATGCCAATATCGATAGGTACATTGGGTTCTATCAACACTAATGATCTTTCATGGTAATGTTGTGGGAGGATGTCAAGCCTTCCATCCTTTGGTGCCTCAATGAGGTTTTCACCATTGGATGTGTTCTTTGTTTTTACTATTTTAGGATCAAATACTGCCATGGAATGGTTTTCACCATTAGATCCATTTTTTATTTCCATATTTTTGCAACTGGAAGGCTTGGCATCCTCCTACCTAAAAGCATCATTAAAAGAAGTATTGGTAGAACAAGTATCAGATTTCTCACAGCAAAGGTAATTAATAATAGCAGAATCATTGTCAAAAATAGGGAGTGTGATGGGGTGTTGGGGTTCCCACTCGATAAGTTCGGGATGTAGTAAAGGCAATGAATCATTAGATGGATTGGTGGGCTGATTGTGGCTGGGGCCGGAAATGTCGTCTAGGTTGGTTAGTGGTTATGTCGGGGGCCCTCAGAGGTATTTTCTTCCACATCATTTATCTCAATCGTCCATTCATCTTCACTTGAGTCATCGAAATTTTGTGTTTCAAAGACAATAGGATTAAAACTCGAGCTTTGACCCTCCTCACATTTGGGGGTATACTTTTGATAACATCGATCTAAATATCTTCATAGGAAACATCTGATAAGTTGTCCCACTCATATTCATTTGAATCTGTTTCAGAATTATCTCTTATTCGAAGAATACGCTCCACAGTTTTATTGGTGAGTTCTGCTCTTGCTTCTTCTGTGTATCGTAGTCCAGCTCTACCATTTTGCTGAATTGTGAGAACTTGGATTGGTTCTATTATACTTTGTTCCCCTTGTTCAAGAGGTCCTTGTTCTGCTGCATATCCTAGTCCAGTTTTATCTTTATGTTGGAGTGTGAGTGGCTGGATTGGTTCTGTTATGCCTTGTTTCCTTAACCCAAGAGGTCCCTATCTTGAATATCCCATCTTCTCTAGAATAGTTTTTCCCTTTCCATATTGATTTGTTTCTATGATATTACTCATGGAAGTGGAAGCTTCCTCATCCCTATAAAGCCAATTTAGAATAGCCTTATCTTCTGATTCTTCATCTAAGTTCCCTGCTTTTACAAATCTACCATCTAATGTCATTGTAGATTGTGCTAAATTTTGGGTGATTGTAGATGGCTATCCATACGTTTGTAAGGAGGGTAACATCTATGATAGATGGAAAGAGTGTCCAACACCATATTCACTTATTCCTTTGTCACTTATCTGTACTTTGTTGGTGAATTGGTGTGAGAGTGAAGCCAATTGTTCTTCAACATTTGAAGGGTTAGATTGTGCCACCCTCATCTCTTGTGATTTTTGTTGTTTTGGAAGCCACTTTGATATGAAGCTTTGTTGTTTCTCGCCATTAGATGAATCTGATGTGCTAACTTCTTGATTGTTAGGTATTAATGTATCCTAAGATTTTTTCAATGTATGACAAGCTTGGGTGTCATTATAGTCTGCTGTGATTGTTACCTCCTGTCCATTGACGGGAAATTTCAGGCATTGATGATAGGTAGAAGGTATTTCTTGCATATCATGGATCCAAGGGTGTCTCAACAGTATGTTGTATGTTAGTTCTCTATCTAAGACTTGGAAAACCACTTTTTGGACAATAGGCCCAACTTGAATGGGTAATATGATCAACCTTTTAGAGGACCTTTCTTCTTCATCATATGCTTTGATTGTGATTTTTCTTCTTGTATCAATGGCTTCACCAGAGGTATCCTAGTGCGAATCAGCTTTAAGGTACAAATGTTAGAAACCAACCCCTCAATACAATAGGGACATGCTTTGATTTATGGATGGGGACTTCAATGTGAAGGGTGGAATTAATATGTGGATGGGTGAGTGATACATCATCATGTTCGGAAAATAAAAGGAAATGAGGTGCAAATAGATGTCCCACCATAGCTTGAAATTGACATACATCCAAATTGTTAGGTACCGTGGTTGATACAAGAGCTTGCTCAAGAACCTCTTTGTGTGATGGGGAAATCTTTAGAAGTTCCAAGATGGATATTTGTGCCAGTATTTTTTGTAATTGATCAATGAGATTATATTGATTAGAGGGGAGGATCACCGGATAAGAGGGATGATATTGATGCTCCTTTCAATATAACTTTGGTTGCATGTGCCCTTGTTGTGGCATTAACGGTTGGTACTCTTGTTTCCCTTTGAGTGTGATTACATTAATTTGAACAGATTTGTCCCTATGTTGTACCAAATTAGTAGATGTAATGTCATTGTTTTGATTGATTTGATTGTATAACTCCTCATCCTCTTTGGCAGCAGAAAAACAAAGGATTGTTGTGTCATAAACATAACCGACATTCTTACCTTTGGTGTTTGCGAAAGAGGATTCTCCCTTCTGATAATTGGGTAGAGGATTTTTGAATGTTGTATGATCTTTGTTTGTTTGGTGCCCCTCTACAAATACTTTCTTTTGATCTATGAGGTCTTGTACCGCATGTTTTAACTGCCAACAATTTTCAGTCATGTGGCCTTTATTTTGATGGTAGTGATAGTAATGCAAGTCATTCCACCATGATGGTTTGACTTGAGGATCCCAATTTATAGCCTCTTGTACTTGAATAAGTTTTTCATCTAAAAGTTCTTTGAGGACTGATTCCAATGATTGTCCTAATGGCATGAATTTTTCGTTTATTGGATGGTCGTTGGAATGATTGGGTTTTTGTTTCTCCACTGTTTTGATTATTTCCTTGATCACTACTTTGTTTGACATTAAGACCATTATTTTTTTTGTTTGTAGTGGTTGACGTCAAGGTGAATACTGGTTTAGATGTGTGTGTATCGATCATGGTATCAGTATTCTTATTCTTTTGCCAAAATCTTGGCTTTTCGTTGTTGTGGTTAGAGGAATTGCTATTGTTTGAACCTTCAATGAAGTGTTTGATCGTTCCTCTTTTGATTAGAGCCTCTTCAATTTTGAGCCCCTTTTTGATAACTTGTTCAAATGTAGATGGAAATTGTAAGTCCAATCTGTAATTCATGTCATCCACTAAGTTATCAATGAACATCTCTATCTTCTCTTCTTCAAGAATAGATCTGGGGTATTTAGCAAATAGCCTTCTCCATCGTTGGAGAAAGGAAAGAAACATTTCACCCTTTGCTTGTTTGGTGTTGTAGAGTTCTTTTAAGGTCACCCCATGTTGGATGTTGAATGAGAAGTGTGTTATAAACCTATTGATCAGTTCTTCAAAAGATTGGATCCCGGGTTCCAATTTAGAAAACCACTCCATGCAAGTGTTTCCTAAGCTTCTTGGAAATAATCGTAGTAAGAGTCCTCGTGTGCGAACTGTATGCTCATGGCTCGAAATTCTCGTACGTGATCAAATGGATTGGTTCTCCCATTGTATTTTTGTATGTTGGGTATTCACAATACTGTGGAAATGGTATCATGTTAATGCTTGGGTCGAATGGATAAGGGAAAATGTCTTGTAAGGAATATCTTTTTGTTGGCCCTTGGATATTTTGGAACTATAATTGTAATTGTTGGATTTATTTTGTCAAAGCATCTATTTGATTTGGATTTTCCATACTAGTTGTCTGGGGTGTGGTCATTTCCTTGAGTTGATTGACATCAAAGTCTTTAGGAAGCTTAGCACCTTTTTCAGCTAATAATAGAAGATACTTTTCCATATCTTGCTCTAGCATCTTTTCCATAAATTTATGGAAATGAGGGTCTTGTTGAACTTTCTCGATTTCTTCTGCAGTTATTTCTTTCTCATGTGAATTAGTGAGAGGATCAGTGTTGCTATATTATCCCTAAGGATTTTCTTCAGCCATGGCTACTTTCTTTTGTTTTCTTCTTGTTGTTGTCTTTGATATGTTGATCGTGTAAAAATAGGCATACAAAATTTTTACTCTAGACCCTAATCTTGGATTTTTGATTGGATAAGTGTCGAGGTTTTTGATTTAAAAATCTGATTTAGTCGTGTCTAGTTTTGTGATGGAAGGATGATAAAAATCCTTGATAGGGAAACTTTGACACAAAAAAAAATCTCAGATTTAGTGATAAGGACACTTTGCAAGATGTTTCAAGACCTAGGCCTAATAGTAAAGTTTTCTTTTTGTATGATTCAAGTGTTTTGGACTGTGGAAAAATGTTTTGGACTGATGAAAACCTTATTGTCGATATGGGAAAACTGACAAATTTTCTTACTAACTCTCTATTTTTCTGTCTTTCCGGAGCGCTAAAACAGAGCTGGGACACGCTATAACAGAGCAATGAAGTGCTAGGATAGAGCAGTGATGCGCTAGAACAGAGACCCAAAGTGCTAAAATAGACCAGTGATGCGCTAAAATAGACCAGTGACACGCTAGAACATAGACCCAAAGCACTAAAACAGACTAGTGACGCACTAAAACAAACTAGTAACGAACTAGAACAGAGACCCAAAGTGCTAAAACAAAGCAGTCACACACTATAACAGAACCATGAGGTGCTAAGACAGAAAACTATCTTATTCTATGAAATTCACTTGGTCTGGTATTGTATTGTATGGCTGGTTGTGGGATGTATTTTGGATGAATTCTTTGACTGTGATTGTGGTGTTTCCTAAGAGCCCTTCTTTGATAAAATGCTTGTGAATCTAAGGGAGCTACAGCATAGTTGTCCGTATAACCTCTAGAGAAATCGTGATACCTATGAATAAAAGTCCTATGTTGGAGTAGAACATTCCTGCTTTGATATAAAAATCATTGCTTTCTCAGAAGTTGTTTGTATGTAAGTGTTTTCTTTGGCTTTCTGATTCGTTTGACAAGAGATTTCTTGACAAATTTGATGGATACCCAATCTCGAATCATGAGAATTTCACAAGTGTTTTTATTTTGAAGATTTTTGTGATGATCTTATCTGAATTTAATGACAGAAAACACAACAAGCACGAATAGAATGGTTGACTTTAAAATCCTAGAATCTAAACAGATAGTGTATGTTCTTAAGAATCAAGCATGATTCTTCTTGATTTTCACTAGTTTATAACAGATAAGACACTTCAGATAGACTCACTCCTAGAGACAAAAGGTCATCGTTATATACTCGAACTGCCCATAGCTTGGAATTGCGTCGACTCACACAACCAT
>VDFB02134648.1:0-139946 GCA_007258455.2 Sequoia sempervirens | reverse complement strand
TCTCTTTAAATAGCGATTTTTTTCTTTTTGGGGTTATTTGATGTTAAGTGTGTTTTATTTAGCAGCCTATTCTCGATGTAAAGGGTTTTGGGATCCCTTCAAAACCTGCTTTTCCTTATCAAAATCATATCCATAAAGTAAATGTTTAAATTCTTTTATGTATTCCTTAATGCCATAAGATAGATCTATACAAATATTCATATCATTTTTCTGTGTTATACATGTTAGTGTAGAATTAAGTTTAAGTGCTTTAATCTTAGTCATGTGTTACTTTTAGCGTCGTCTTAATTTAATGTTTACATGCCTATTCTTAAGCTCACCATTTTTAGGGTCCACTAAATTCAGTTGGCTAGTTCTCTATATGCATCTCCCTATTGTGAGTTTATCATTATCACTTCAGCTATTGCTTTCAATCTCATAGGTAGAGTGTGCACTTTCTCATCTCATGTTTATGAATCTCTAGTACAAGCATTATTCCTAGAGATCTTGGTTAATATTACATGGTATCAAAGTTTGGTTTGGTTGAAGATGTTGGTTCAATTTTTGTATGAGATTGCTCAACATTCTTGGCTTGTTGCATACTAGTGTGTTATCCTTGATTTCACGTCTCCTTCTCATAGCAAAGTGAATCTAGCACTTAGATCTATCATCATAGCATTGTGAAGCAAAGAAAACACCCTATTACATTTAGAAGGCCCAAGAAATGGAGAAATACCCTTCATTTGGCATTTATCATCCCACAATAATGGGTTACACTTTTTAGCCAAAATTGACATTGAAAGCAACATTTTGAGCAAAACCTTCACTTTTGGACACCTATAGTAGGTAAACTGTTAGGAATTTGAAGATGATGCAAACTAGTGATTTGTGAGATTTTTCTATAGATTTTAATTTATTTATTTTTTTAAATGAAATTAAATTGTAATTTTTTTTGCATCTCCTTTGATAACTAGTTTTTAATAGTAAACAACATTTTTAAAAAGTGATGTGTACTTTGAATTGCATAACCTTTTTTCTAAAAAGGATAAAATTTTGATTCTTTTGAATTTAGGTTGGTAACACCAATATCTAGTGATTCCATTTTGTTTCATAATGTTTTATTAAATATTTTTCTTTTAATTAAGTTTTGAAGTCAAACTAATTACAATTTAGACATAGGTGCACTTTCAATCGCATAACTTTTATTGTATGTATTGAAATTTTGTTTTTTTGTTTGAACAAGGACATCAATACCTAGTGCATATATATTTTTCAAAAAAAAAAAATTCCACTAATTTACTTTTTTTCCACAATGGTTTTTCACCAAACTTGATGTTCAATGAAAAACCTATGTTTAGTAAAACTAAAAAAATAAAAAAATAAAAACAAAATATATCAAATTTATAGTTGTTAGGAAGCTCATTTTGAGGACTACACTTCTCCAACTTGGTTCATCTATTTGACTCCATTTGCACCTCCAAATCGAGCTTCAAAAGTAAAAAATGCATTAATTTTGCAATTAAAGGGGCAAAATAAAAAAAGAGGGCGTTTATTTGAACCCCCCTTCTAATGAAGGGGGTTTGAATGGACACCCCCTATATGGCACAAGTTGAGGTTCATTAGAAAGGGGGGTTTATTAGAAGGGGGGAGGGGGTTCATTCGAAGGCTTTGGATGCCATGGGGGTTCAAACAAAGCCCCTTCATTTGAAGGGGTATCTTTGTTCAAAGCCTTTTTAAAATTTTTTATGGGTGTTTCTAATTTTTCTTCATGCAAAAAATTGTAACCCACTATTGTGGGTTCACCCATAAATTGATAATTTTAAATTTTGCAATTTTTTTCTTGTATTTTTTTGTACGGTATAGAATCCATAAAATTTTGTATAAAACCATACATGTCCATATTGTACATATTTTTGGGGAAAAAAGAAAAGAAAATTGCAAAGGGATGAATGTCCCCTACTCATTTCACCACTTTTGGTAATTTTTTGCAACTTTAGGCAAAAAAATTGGTTAGTGGTCATTTTTGTAGGGGTTTCACCATTTTTTACTTGTAAACTTTTAGTGACCTACAATATTCATCCTGTTGCAAAAATTTGTGGAGTCATTTCACGTTTTTTATTCAGTGGGAGATTTTTTCATGGCAGCTCCTAGCATTCAAGGCTTTCTCTATTTCTTGAGATTTTTTTACCAAGGGACATCCATAGGTCTATCACAAAAGGTTTGTAGATCAACAACCCTAAGTTTCACCCTAATTACCTTCAAAATATCTATGTTTTGAAGAGTTTATAAGACATTATTTTACCTATTTTTGGGCATGATTGGCATAGGAGTCAAGTCTTAGATAATTTGACCTCTTTGGTTCACTTGTCTTGGCCAACAAGATTTATTTTGCAAGGGTTTTTATTGCTAAATAGTGCTTTGTGAAGATCATGACACCAAAGATGTTGTGGGAGAGAGGAAGCAATGCAAGGTGACCTTTTTGTTGCAAATAAAACCAACTTTATCACATGCCCTTCATTACTAGGTTGTATAAAGGGTTCTAGCTCTTACACAATGGCAACATTCAAAGACATTCCAAGAACAATGACCCAGTCTCAACATTCTAATGGATTTTTTTATCTTGAATCACTTCAAATTCTCCCTCTTCAGCAGCTCCAACAACCTCTTCACTATTGTGTAAATAAGATATTTTACCTATCTAGTTCACTAGTAGGTCCTATTCGCATGTTAATTTTACTTAGGTCATAGGAATCTCTCTCTAGAAGTCTTAGGTGTCATGTGCTCTTATTTTATCATGTCATTACTTCTTATATCCTAGGTCATTTAATGTGTATTGTTAGTTGTCTCATTGCATGGGATTTAAGCACTTGTCACAATCTTGTCTTGTCTTACCTCTCAATCTTGCCTATATAAGCAAGGCATTATATGTACATGTAATCCATGTAATCATATTTGGATTTAATCAAATCCATTGTTCTCATAATCAAGTAATATTTTTTCTCTTGCTACTCTCTTGTGGAAGGCATCTTTTGGTTTTTTAGGTGATCCTAGAGGCTTGAGTTCATTGACGATACTAACATTCACTCCCTTTGAACTAGTCAAAAAATTCGTTGCACCTACCTCATGTGGCCTCTTTGCTCAATATTATATCTATTCAACAACATGCCATTTGCAACAAAAATAAAATCCATATTTTATAATGCTAATGTACTTATGTAGTAACCGCTGAAATAATGTTTCAAGCAGCTCCCTTCGGGTCCCCTTTTTGCACATATTCATGCACTGGCCTGTGCGTCTCCGCGTTTCTTCGGCTTCCCGGCAGGTTTTGATCTTTCACTTTGTGCATTCCTCGCTTCGTAACTTCGGCAAGCGGCTCCCTGTTCGGCTCCTGAGATGCTGCGCTGGGCGCCCACATGTCTCGCCTATGGGGTTTTTCATTTTCTGTTGCTTTGTGTTTCCTTCAGGTTGCTAAGCCTTCCATAAGGGTCCGATACTCCTAGGGTTCATCGAGGGGCCCACATCTTTGTACGTGGCGGTGTATCGCAATCTTTCCCTAGCAAGAATAGAATATGTTGCGGCGGGTTGTGAAGGATTTCTATTGGCCTTCTTTCTTTCCTGGCGGGACCTACCTTCGCTCACGTGTCAGCGGTTCACAGTTTTTAAAACAACAGCAGGGACGAGAGCACCACGGGCTGCGAAACGCGGCCACGCGTCTTTCGCCACCCGGTTCATGCGGCCTTTCCCTGTTTTCAAAGTAGCCTCAGTCCCCTGAACACGTGTCACTTCTCCGCAAGCTCTCGATCGATGGAGGAGGAGTTTTCATTCGGGCCGCGATTTGCTGCCACGTGCCTTACATTGATTATCAAAGCAAGCTATGTGATGGCCGAGCGGGATAGTGTCATTGACTGCTGCTCGCCATGGTTCTCTAAGGCGGTGGGCGGCACTCGTCGTTTCGAAGCCTGGTTGGGACCACTGCCATCATTACAAAGGGCACGCCTGTAACTGACCAACTGGATGTTGTGCTCTGACTGGCTGCTCTCATAACGGCATTGGGAATATTCTTATTCGGGCATCATTATGGGAGATTGTGGAATCTTTCTGTTACAACTCTCCAGGCGGTGGGATTTTGCTCTCCGGCTATATATACTCTCTCTGTTGAGGGAAAATGGTCCAAGATTTTTAGGAAGAATACTAGTTTTAGCAAGAGACGCCAGGCCTTTTTTGCATGTTTATTCACAAGAAACTTTCAGACTGTGCCTATTGTTCGGCCTTTCTATTTTTCATGTCTTGATTAAACTGTGAACTGTGCTTTTTTATTGTCTTAAGCATTTCATTTGAGGAGACTTCTATATATTGAATGCAGACTTGTTGGTCTAAATCATGTCTTAATGACTCTTTTTAGCAGTGAGAATGTATGGGATATTGTTTTATGTCAATTAAAATGAATTGTTTATGCTAATGCTTTAAGTTTCTGATGTTTTGGAACATAACAATGACATTCAGGCCCTTGAGTCTATGATTTATCATGCCTATCAGTAAGCTTTGGTGCATCGCCTTAGATTAGTATTTGTTTCATTATATCTGCTTCCTTTTCCCTTTCCAAAACCCATTATATAGAAGAAGTCGGCTTCTTTAAAATCCGGAGGTCACTCAGTTTGGCGCAAAGGGGTCCCCCTTGAACTGAGTTTCCCATAAAGGCACTGTTATCTCATCAATTTTTGGCGTCAACAGTTTGTACCTTTTTTCTGGCACGCCCGGTGGGACCCAAACTAATGAAATCGTCTTCTAAAAGGGTGTATGAGCCATCGGCCTGTAACTAGATCCCAAACTGCAAATAACCCAGGTTTACTAGTGCCTCCATTTGGGACAGTCCAGGCCGCAAATCAGTTAGTAACCGTTCCATTCCCACCACCCTTTCCTCTCACCATGTTGCCGGCCGCGAACAGAAATTATGTAGCATGGGATGCTGGAAGTCCCCTAGTAGCTCCGGTAGCACCTGCTGTTTGGGGCGCCATTCCAGTTTCGGCCCTGAAGGCTCTTCCTAAATTCACCGGAGATAACACAAAGACGCCAGCAGAGCATTTGCAGGATGTAGCGGATGTATGCCTGGTACATGGTATCACAGCGCAGAATGTAGCCCTGAGGCTCCTTGCTGCGTCCTTCAAAGGCAAAGCTCTGGAGTGGTACCGAACACTGACTCCTAATACCATCCGCACTTGGGATGACCTCGGAGATCCGTTCTATGAAAGGTTTTCAAATGACGGAGATCGTTCTTTGCTATATTATCAGTTATCCGTCATCAAACGAGCACCCCAGGAGGCTCTGACGGACTTCAATGCCCGATTTCACTCAAGTTGGCAGAGGATTCCTGTGACCATCTGCCCGACCCCAAAATTGGCGTTCATGTTCTATCTGAAGTCCATCAATCCCGACATTTCTATGATGATCAAGTCTCTGGGAGGAGCCACTTTACCAGATGCATATGCCACCGCTATCAAAGTAGAAAATCACTTGATAGACTGCAGGAAATTGCCTCCTCGACCTGTTATGCCGATATTTCCTGAGATATCGAACGTAGCACAAGAGGTGGCGTCGACCAGTGCGCCAACAACTCCCCAGTCAGCGTACTCATATACAGCCACTCCTGAAAACTTGGCCTCTACATCGAGTTCTCCCAAGAATGAGATGGGCGACCTCAAGGAGATGTTACGGACTATGGCGAATGATATAACAACCCTCAAGCGGAACCAAGCAATGCCTCCGCGGCCTGCATATCAGAACTATCAAGGTGGGTGGCCTACCTATCAGCAGAATCAATATTAGAATGTGTATCGCACTAACTCACCAGCGACGGCTATGAACCAAATAGTTTCGGTGCCTACGCCGCTGGCAGGTGCATCGCCGAGCTCCAGCAGAGAATTAACTGTGGGACAAAACAATTTGATTGATGACATCAATCCATGGTGCTTCCCTTGCAACGATGCGCATATGCCCCGAAATTGTCCGTGTGGCAACTTACAACAAAGGATAGCAGAGCAACATAGTCAAGGTATTGCGACTGAGAACGAAGAATACAGATATGCCCCGGCAATGGAGAATGCGGTCCTTACCACGCAAATGCAAGGAATGTCCCTAGAGCAAGAGTCCGACATTGTTCCTGATCATGCGCTCTTCTCATGGATGGAAGACAAGGAAATGGTGTTTGCAAATGATACGGCCACAGTAGAAATGCCGCAGGTAAAGTCTGACTATAATACATGCTCCAAGAGAAGATTCACCGGTGAGGCCGTTGTTTCACTTTCAGACAGTCTGCAACGCAAAGACGTTTCGGATCAAATTCCTGGCGGTCCGACCGAATCCTTGTCTTCTCAATCGCGAAAGGAAATTATTATAACAAAAGCCAAGGAGCAGAAATCTCCGAGCTCCTCGCCTCTTAATGTGGTAGAGCAGCTGAAGAAATCACCTGCTAATATGTCTTTATGGGACATTCTAGCTATCCCGGAGCAGAAAACCATACTCCAAAAAGCGCTTCAGCAACAGATGGACCCAGCACTAACCGAGCCTTTGGCCAGTACCGAGGCGGTTTATCAAATGCCACCAACTAAGGTTGTCGCAAACAAAGCGATGGAATCCCATGCAGAAAGCGGAGGTAGGCCAAAACCTCAACCCTTCTTCTTGACTCTCATTATAGGGGAGAAACTATTACACAACGCTATGATTGATTCTGGCGCTAGTACCATGGTTATGCCAAAACTAATAGCCGAAGCCTTGGGACTCGGCTACGAACCTATGAAGAAAGGGGTTATGCAGCTAGATGGAAATAAGGTTGATACTGTGGGTGTCATCAAAGCAGTTCCGCTGACTCTATTTTCCTGCCTGAGTATCACGGTCCCGCAAGACACAGTGATCATAGATGTTCTGCCAATGTTTGGTCTTTGCCTTTCTCGAGAGTTTACTTCAAAGGTGGGTAGCTATTTGTCTTTAGATTGGTCACATCTAATACTTAGAACCAAGCATGGCGCGAAGATGAAGATAGAATCGGAGGCTCTGCATTCCGAACATGTGGCGGATGAGGCCCTGATTAACTTTGAAGCCGCACATACCTCCATCACCAAGCAAGACATGTACAATGCCGAACTGCTAGAGGAGGAGAAGGTCAACGGAGACTGAAGTGATAACGAAGATGCTCTATTGAGTGAACATATAAACAATGATCCCTTCAGAAATTATCATGCTACCGGATTAGGCACATATGTGATCTATGACGAAGACCAAGTTCTTCCGAAGGTCGTCAAAGAACCCGACAATGACCAAACAAGTGAGCTGTGGACATTGTATTTTGACGGAGCAAGGAGTAAAGTTGGAGCTGGAGTAGGGATATGCCTAATATCCCCACAGAATGAAAAGTTGTTGAGGTCTTTCCGATTCCAATTCGCCTGTTCAAATAACGAGGCTGAATATGAGGGATTAGTCCAAGGCCTCAGCCTAGCGGAACGAATGGGTGTCAAGCAATTGATTGTGTTCAGAGATTCAGAACTGGTAGTTAATCAGGTCCGAGGAGTCTCAGCAGCAAAGAATATCCGCATGAGATCCTATCGGCATCGAATCTGGGACCTTGTAGAAAGTTTTGAAGCTTTCAACATCCTGACCATTCCCCGAGTGCAGAATGGCGATGCAGACCGCATGGCAGTAATCGGTGCTCAGTTTGATCCTGTCTCTGACTTGCTTCGGAACAAATATTCAGTACGAGTGCTTGTTAGACCAGCAATACCCAACAATGACCAAAGTTGGCAAGTCTTTGAGAGCGATGAACACATCGCCTCGTTTATTCAACACTCAGGGGAATTTGCTGATCAACTCCAACCAAAGATCGCTGAGGCCTACGAGGGACAAATTATGCAGCCGAAATCAAATAAGCTTCCGAAAGGATTGGTTACTCTCGAAAAAAATTTCGATTGTAGTGACGCCCGAAATGATAAGCGGAAGTTCGTGGCGGAAAAGGGTGATTATGAAAATCTTTGGGTTTCCGATGACAGGAACCTTTGGGTCGGAAAAGATGTCTCACAGCAAGATAGAGAAAGGCTTATCAATTTCTGTGAGAAATATGGAGTAGTGGCCTGGTCCTACGATGATCTGGAAGGTTATGATCCTAGTATCATTCAACATACTATTGAGCTAACAGAAGGTGCGAAGCCAATCCGACAGAAACAGCGGCCGGTCAACCTTAAAGTTGAAGACTTGATGGCACAAGAGCTAACCAAGCTCATTGAGTCGCGTATTGTCTTCCCAATTAAACATAGTACTTGGGTATCAAATCTGGTACCAGTCCGAAAGAAGAATGGTGATATCCGCTTATGCGTAGATTTCTGAGACCTAAATAAAGCATCTCTGAAGGACCACTATCCATTGCCTTCTATGGAGTCAATCCTCCAAACTGTCGCGGGATCGGAAATGTTCTCTCTACTGGATGGCTTCTCTGGCTATAACCAGATTCGAGTAAAAGAGGAAGATCAGCACAAGACTACGTTCACCACCAAATGGGGGACGTTTGCATATGCTAAAATGCCTTTTGGTTTATCTAATGCAGGGGCAACCTTCCAGAGAGCTATGGACGTCGCATTTAGCGAACTGATCAATAAAATTATCCTAATCTATTTGGATGATCTTACTGTGTTCTCCAAATCTAAAGATGATCATTTTGATCATTTGGAGTTGGTGTTTCAAAAGTGCCAAGAGTTCGGGATTTCCTTAAATCCGAGGAAATGTGTGTTCGGTGTACCTCAGGGTAAGCTGTTAGGACATGTTGTGTCGAAGGAAGGTATTTCAATTGACCCAGAACGAGTAAAGGCTATAAAGGAGCTTCCTCTCCCGGTAAATAAGAAAGGTGTCCAGTCTTTTCTAGGCAAAGTAAATTTCGTCAGTAAATTTATTTCCGATTTTGCGGGAATAATTAGGCCGATCACCCTGATGCTAAAAAAGGATCAAATTTTCAAGTGGACAACGGAGGCGAGGGAGGCATTTGAGAAGGTCAAGGAAGCGATCTCCTCAGCCCCGGTGTTAATTAATCCAGATCAATATAACGATTTTATAATGTATGCCTTCAGTAGCAAGTCCAGTATCGCTACTGTTCTGACTCAAAAGGATAGAGAAGGAAAGGGAGAGCATCCAGTTGCGTTCTATTCCCGAACCTTAAAGGAATATGAGGTGAATTATAACTTCGTTGAAAGGCAGGCTTTCACAATAGTAAAGGGACTTAAAAAGTTCCGCCATCTAATTTTCTGTAGCAAAGTCCTGGTATATGTCGCACATTCTAGTGTGCGGGAATACATCATGGAGGGAGAAATCACAGAGAAAAGGGCTAATTGGATCACCAAGATCCTGGAATATGATATCGAGGTCAGGCCTACCAGGACTATTAAAGGCAGAGGACTGTGTGAGTATATGGCACAAGACGAGGAGATGCCTGCTAAAGAGGAACAGCCGGAGCTTGTCCTGATAAATGTATCAGGATCGGAGGATAATTGGCTGGAAGATAGAATGAACTTCATGCGAACCAGAAAGTACCCGCCAGGCCTCTCATCCCAGAAAAGAAGGTATTACCGGCTCCAGAATTGCGGATACACGCTGATAGAAGGAGTCCTTTTCAAAAGGAATTTTAACGGTGTGCTCCTACGATGCGTTACTTCAGGAGAGGCGCAGAGGATCCTCGACGCATTTCACAATAGCGACGAAGGTGGACATTTCTCCGCTAGAACTACTGCCATCAAGATCTTACAGGCTAGATATTACTGGCCTACACTTTTCAACGATTCCTACTCTTTGGTAAAGACTTGCAAAAAATGCCAGTTATTCTCTAACAGAAGGAAGAATTCAGCAATGCCCCTCAAACCTATCGTGGCGGATGAACCATTTGCGCAATGGGGCCTGGACTTTATCGGGATGATCAACCCGGTTTCTAGCTCCGGACATAAATGGATTTTAACAGCTACGGACTACTTCACGAGGTGGGCAGAGGCCGTTCCCCTTAAGGAGGCGACGGAGGCTGAGATTGTAGACTTCCTCAAGGCTCTGGTGACAAGGTTTGGCCCTCCGAAGATGATCATTTCGGACAATGCTAGAGCATTTGCAGGCACAAAGGTATGTCACTTTGCATTGAAAAATGGCATATTCCTTAAAACATCTTCAAATTACTATCCACAGGGAAATGGCCTAGCCGAGTCAACAAACAAAAGTTTAGTCCAACTCCTCAAAAAGGTTGGCTCAGAACACCAGAGGGAATAGCACAAAAATCTTCGAAAAGCACTCTAGGCCAACCGCATAACTCCTAAACAAGTCCTCAAGACTTCGCCCTATGAGCTAGTATATGGGAAAGAAGCACTGCTACCTATCTCTATGGAGATTCCGACGATACAGTTGTTGAAATCTTTTGAGATAGAACAAAATGATGCCATGGAGGTTCGGCTTGCCGAACTATTGGAAGTACAGGAAAAAAGGGAGAATTCCCTAAAAGCCATGACAGGCCGTCAACAGGTGGTTTGACAAAAAGGCTTCCGACCAAGGCCTAAAAAGTGGAGATTTAGTGCTAAAATATGACAGCAGGGCTGCGAAGCCAGGTCAGCATGGTAAGTTCGATAGCCTATGGGAAGGACCTTTCAAAATCATTCGGTGCATGCAACACAATGCCTTCGAGCTGGAAAATATGGAACAAGAGCCTCTAGGAATCCCGGTTAATGGGATTCACCTTAAATTGTTCCATTAAACGTCAAGACCTACCCTGTACAGTTGTAGATAGCATTTTTTCTTTTTTCCTTCCTGTTTTTGGCCTATCCTTTTGCTAAAATCAATTGACTTGCTACACATCCGCTTATCATCGTTAATGGGTGAAGCACCGGAGTTTCTTAAAACGCAAAAAAATATGCTCGTAAACAGAGGCAAAACATACAAGATTGGCAAAACCCAAAAAAATTGCACGCAGAAGCAAACAGAAGCATAGATTTCACAACAAAAAGAAATGTATATATTTATATACATGTATCCTGAGTTACAAAATGGCATGAATGCCGATTTTCAAAATATACAAAGTATTAGAGCGTATATATATATGTTGGCCTTTTATTAGGCCAATACGAAGAAGGGGTTACATCAAACACCAAGGCAAGGGGAACATCTATCCGCAAGAGTGGCTAGCAGCAACTGACGCATTCAAGACAGCGTCCGCTTCTTCCTCATCAACAGGTTCCTCGGCGGCACTGGCAGCATCATTAAGCGCGGCTGTCGTCGGTGGTGGATACACCAAGTTCCTGAAGTCAGTATACCACTCTACATCGTAGAAGGGTATCACGTTGTAACTCCTGAACAGGAAGTGAAGAGCTTGGGTAACCCTTTGCTGGTGCTGAACGCGGGTCTGCAGGCGGAATCCACTCAGGAATGGGTGCCAGACGACAACAGCTTCTTCTTCGATAAAGCAGCGCAGGTCGCCGGCTGTTGGTAGGCCAATCCCATACGCAGCATGGGTGACAACCTCGTCGAGCCCATTCAGGTACTTCTGCGGGAAGATTTCTTTGACTAGCTTCAATACAAGCAGCCGAGGGACACAAATGTCCAGCATAGACGCTACAAAGTGCGAGCACACGTCAGTGTTCACCCGATGCTTATCTTCATACTCAACACAGTCCTTGCCGAGAACCCACTTGATGGCTACTAGAACCAGCGAGTATTTGTTCTTCGTCATTCTCTTGAGCCTTCTAGTAGAGATCTCACCTACAAACGTTGTTTGTGATTTGAAGGAGGTTAGGCGAATAGGAGTATCCATCTCTCCTAGCACTATTCCTAAATCGGCTGAGTAATGCCGAAATCTGCTCACCACCTAACCTATGAAAAGACTTGCTTTGCAGTATTCTACTTGCCTATCACTTCTTGGGCGCAAAGTGCATATGTTCGCTATCTACTGGCCTATTTATAGAAAATTGACAAGACGTATGCCAATCCGCCCGTAAGCAACGTGATGTATATTGGCCGCGATCTCGAGGGCCGAGTCTGCGTTTGTTCACGTTTTGGGCTGGCACACGCATGGTAGCACGGCTCAAGGCATGCTTAATTAAATCAAGTTAATTAATTGAGCTTTAAAAGGGTGGCACTTGTTGATGAAGGGACGTATGGCCGTATGCTATGGTGTCAAATCTCAAGCACATCCCAGAGCCCGAGACGATATTCGTATCTCTTTCAGGCGGTGATCGTTTGCTTGGCGTAATCATTCCGACCAGGGATATTAATTACCAGTACATGCTAACCCAAGGTGAGAAGGCCAGTTGCAAGCTCAATTTCCAAGGAAATCAGGGCGTATCACACGATCTTTTGAAAGCAATGATGAAATCCAGCCGCCTCAAAAAAGCAATCAGCTCATCTTGCACGAGTTGTGGAGTTAACGGTACATGCCAAATTAAATGCAAAGGGCTCGTGCTCCCCTACCACCTTGAGGAAAGTTATTTTGCATGAAAACGCTTATTGTTCCTAAGTCTTTTTCCAAAAGCTAAAGAGTGCGCGAAGTGTTTTCTGTCTGTATTTTTAGTACAAGCGTATTCAAAGGCCAGAGAACCTTCAAGTTCTGCCACGAAGAAAAATGGCAGAATCTTTAGCTCAGCCAGCAGAGGAAGAGATTAGCCAGGAACTATATTCGGCTATTCGTTCTTCGGCTGAGGTTTAAGTATACGATGATGTAGCGTATGCCACGCCTGGTATACCCCAGAAGGTGAAGAGACCCAACACAGGGGAGCTGGAGAGGCCCAAAGAGTGGAATAACCCAAAAAAGGTCAGAGAAAAGTGGGCTAATATCTACGACTCAAAGCTTGCTAAGAAACCTAAATCTCTTAGAGAGGCGGCTTGCGCAAGGTTATCAGCACCTGCGGCGGACCAGGCAATAGCAAGTAGAGTCTGGTATAGCGGTCTTCCACAATACATGGTCCCATTCATGCACTATTGCCTGGAGGTGGTCGACGCAGCTGTTCAACGCTATAATCCAAAGACCCACTGTATTGAGGGTCGCAATTTAAGGGTTCATATCAGCCCGGAAGCCATCTGGCATATGCTATGCATTCCTGACCCTAGGACAAGAAAGGAGAAAATTGAACAGTTCAGCCCAAACAAAGGGGAAAAGATATGGAAAAGGATGAAAACCAGCTCTGATTTCCTATTAGAGGAGACCAGTAGGAAGGGTGTTGCGTCCGCTAAGGCACCGAGCATCCCATTGTTGCGCGGTTCATTCTGCGATGACCTCCAAGACCCCATATCCATGCTGGCATTTGTTTGTGGCCGTGATTCCGATGAGAAGATCGAGGCTTTTCAGCTGGGCCCTGCAATACAGTTTCGCAGGCAGCATGAACTTTTCTGGTATGATTTTGCCGAGTTCATGGTCGAAGAAATGATACAGCAAATAGAGAATTATCAGGCGGAGAAGAAATTTAGATTTCTTTCCTACCTGGTCCACATGTTCCTGCATCAGAATCCGGATTTCTTCGCCCGATTTATCCCACTATCAATTTTTGACGAGCAGAACAAAAGAAAGCCGGTATCTACATGGACACCCTACCTTTCCGCAACATATGACTACTATGCCTTCGCGGACTATTTCATAGCCCCGGTCCTGAATGATTTGATCGGAGAGGGTGATATCGTCCGGCTTAACTCTGAGCAGACTGGATTTCTGCAAGGCTACACCCCCGCTTGTGACTGGTTCCTGGGCAAGGATTTCACGATCCTTCGAATGAGGGGCTTTATTGGCAGGTCTTTCCTGCTCCCGGCTTACATCACCGATAGAGTGCTCGCGCTGGAGGTTTACCGGCAGGTATGCGTCATTGATTTCATATTTTGTAGCGGCAAAAGTGTCAAGAAGAAGGGATTCTTCACTTGCCCAAAGAGTTTCAAGTCAATAACGCTTGCCAAAAAGCGATCGCATGAGCTGCTAGGGGACAAGCTGGCACACCTGGGGCTAGTATTAGTAAATGATAAGTGGGATTACAACCCTTTCAATGACCTACCTGAGCCGCATATGAAAGTTTCACATATTCCCTGACCATATTGGGAGAAGCGGCGAAATAACCGGACTGATAAAGATGAAGATCTGGTTGAACTGGCATAAATCCCTACGCTAGACACCAGGGGCCCATGGCACAAGTTCTACTTTCCAGTGGTCGTGGCCAAGGACAACCTTCCGATAGAGCGTAGCATGCTTAACAAGTTGAAAGTGGATGAGGAATGGAGCGATGAAAAAATAAAAGCTTTCTGGAGATACCGCCAGGAAACAGGGCAGTTGAAAGCTCCTTATAATCAATTGAAGGACGACCAGGAATTTGTAAGATACTGGGATGAAGGCCATCCCAGCCCGACCTCCAGTGCTAACAAGAGCGAAGCAGAAGGCTCCGATGAGTAGGAGGAAGAGAAGGCGATATCTTCGCAGGAAGGCGATGCCCCCAGGCATCCTGCCTATGTGGGCACTAATGTGCGCTTTAACATATCAAGGGGCTCGCTTACCCGCACATGGGCCGCTAAACCGGTCAGGCTAGTGCCCCAGCAGAAGGATCCGACTGCCGAGGTTAGTGAGTGTCCCCCCGCAAAAAGGCAACGCACGAAAAGTGTTATTAGGACAGTTTCACATGAACCGGCCGAAGGGGAAACACCCGCTGCTAGTCAAATGCTAGAGGTTGCGGATGAGTCTCAAACGATCCTGATGCCACCGCCGACCAGTCAGTAGGTACATTTCGCTCCTTCCTCTCTTACATCTCATTCTCTCACATCCATCCCTGCTCAATTAGCAACTCCTGCCCTTCGTCTGAGCCCTCCACCCTCTATTTCTGACCCACCTTATTCTGTTGGATTTTACCAATATTCGCAAGCCCAACCGTTTATTATCACCCCTCCGAGCATGCTAACGCCTACTGCCGCCGCCCAGACTTTCCTCACCTCGCTTTCCGAAAGTATTCCTCCCATCGTCCCCCACTCTTTTTCTGAGATGCTTACAGATCCCTTCCCACTACAGCAAACCGAGTCCCAGGCAGCGACTCTTTTTCCTCGGCCAACAGGCCTTACAACTGAATCTCCGGTTCAGCCGTTGCAAATATCTAGCCATGCTGATACCCCCCAGGCTAAACTATGGAACGTGCCACACTTTTCTCCGCAAACCGTCACCCTCCAGAAGAAGCAAATGTGCGCGCCTATGAAAGTTACCTATCCCTACGCCCTGCCTTCCGGTGTTCCCTTCGCAGGTGGGCTGGTTTCATCACCAGCTGAGTTCATTGCACAGATAGATTGTGGGAAGGAAGCGCGCACAAATAGGATGAGGCGACGAAGGGCAAAGGATGACAATGCCCCCGCCGAGCCGAGAGTATAGGCTTCGTATGACGAGGCCTGCCAAGAATTAAAGTTTGCAACTATGTACCCAAGGATAAACAAGCCCCAAGGAGAAATTCAACCAGAGGACTATGATATTTATGCTGTCGGACTGGACATGCAGATAGTCCAGCCATAAGATAAAGTCGAAATCATGGAGGAAACACAACGGGTGGTCACTTCCAACTTCCTAAGGACTGGTCGCCAGTTAAAAAAGAAGGATGAACAGCTCAAGGTAGCCAAAGACAGGGTGAGTTTTCTAGAGGCAAAGGAGAAATCCTTAGAGGCGGATATCGCCTGAATGACAGAAAGGGCGCTAACAGCAGAAAATGAGAGAAACAGGCTTCAGGGTGAAATTGCAAAGACCCAAGTAGCTGACCCAGCCGTATTAAAAGAATTATAGAATCAAAACCAAGCAGCGCAACAGAGTCTACAATCGATAGAGGAGGAGCTTGAACGTTTCCGCCTTGAGTACAGTCAAAAACTGGCAGAAAAAGGTGAAGAGATGAAACGCCTACAAGAGCAGTATCAGCAAAAGGTGTAGGAAAAAGAGGTTGAATTCAAAGGTTTGAAGACTAAACTGGAAGTGGAGCTCTGAGAAATAAAGACCAAGCTAGAAGATGAGCTCTGAGAGACAAAAGCTTCATTAGAAGAGCAATCGGCTAACCACTCTAGAGCTGAACAAAATTGGCATAAAGAAATGAGCAGCTATGCAGAGCAGTTGGCATCTGAGAAAAAGAAGAAGGCAGAATTTGCCGAGGCCCTCATTTCAAGAGACACGGAGATTTCTTCGCTTAAGGCCTCTCTGCTACCAGCCCCTACCCAACCTGATATCATCCCACTGGTCAGGCAATTGTACATTTCTCACTGGGAGAAAATTAAAGCATTCTGCCTAAATCTGCAGCCTACCCTCTGGTTCTTCGACAAGGCATTAAAACTCAATCAGGAGGCCCATGACACAATGGAACAGTTCCCACGTTTCATCCTGGAAAAGGTGCCTGAGGCAAGGGACTTGCTAAATAAGCTATACTCGGTCTCAGACGAGATCCTCGCCATGGCAGGTATCGAAGATAGGGACACCGAAGCTCAAACGGAAAATAGATTCATTCATTGTCACTCCGCTTTCCAGCGCACTAAGGAAGTAGTGGCTTTTCTAAATAAAGCGCTGGATGGAATTCGAGGGAGTTTCTCTGAGTTGGGCAGGTTGGGATTGTCGTCTCCATTTCTTGAGGATGGCACTATTGCCACGGCTGCGCAGATTACGGAGATTATTGAGTAGAAGAAGAACGATCTGAAGGCATTCAAGGAACTCGGCAGTCCCCCAACAGTAGCAGATATCTAGGCAATCATTCGTCCACTCTCTCAGCTGCTTTTCCATATCCAAGCAGGCGCTGGCCTGCCAGACGTGCTGCCTCATAAGGAAGCTATTAATCTTTGCGGGGCACAAGAGAATTTGCGCAGCATGGCAAAGCCGTCCGAAAATGAATGGGTGTCTTTGCAGGCTGCACTCTTAAAGCTCTAACTCCATTTGCCCTAAAGAGGAAGGCTCTGGTCTATGGAACCAGAGAGTTTTTGGGTTCTCCGTTCCTTATCCAAAATGCCCCTGTTAGTCGCCAAAAGCTGTTGAAATAATGTTTCAAGCAGCTCCCTTCAGGTCCCCTTTTTTGCACATATTCATGCGCTGGCCTGTGCGTCTCCACGTTTCTTCAGCTTCCCGACAGGTTTTGATCTTTCACTTTGTACATTCCTCGCTTCGCAACTTCGGCAAGCAGCTCCCCGTTCGGCTCCTGAGATGCTGCGCTGGGCGCCCATGTGTCTCGCCTGCGGGGTTTTTCATTTTCTCTTGCTTTGTGTTTCCTTCGGGTTGCTAAGCCTTCCATAAGGGTCCGTTACTCCTAGGGTTCATCGAGGGGCCCACATCTTTGTACGTGGCGGTGTATCGCAATCTTTCCCTAGCAAGAATAGAATATGCTGCAGCGGGCTGCGAAGGATTTCTATTGGCCTTCCTTCTTTCCTAGTGGGACCTACCTTTGCTCACGTGTCAGCGGTTCACAGTTTTTAAAACAACAGCAGGGACGAGAGCACTACGGGCTGCGAAACGCGGCCACACGTCTTTCGCCACCCGGTTCATGCGACCTTTCCCCATTTTCAAAGTAGCCTTAGTCCCCTGAACACGTGTCACTTCTCTGCAAGCTCTCGATCGATGGAGGAGGAGTTTTCATTCGGACCGCGATTTGCTGCCACGTGCCTTACATTGATTATCAAAGCAAGCTATGTGATAGCCGAGCGGGATAGTGTCATTGACTACTGCTCGCCATGGTTCTCTAAGGCGGTGGGCGGCACTCGTCGTTTCGAAGCCTGGTTGGGACCACTGCCATCATTACAAAGGGCACACCTGTAACTGACCAACTGGATGTTGTGCTCTGACTGGCTGCTCTCATAACGACATTGGGAATATTCTTATTCGGGCATCATTACGGGAGATTGTGGAATCTTTCTGTTACAACTCTCCAAGTGGTGGGATTTTGCTCTCCGGCTATATATACTCTCTCTATTGAGGGAAAATGGTCCAAGATTTTTAGGAAAAATACTGGTTTTAGCAAGAGACGCCAGGCCTTTTTGCATGTTTATTCGCAAGAAACTTTCAGACTGTGCCTATTGTTCGGCCTTTCTATTTTTCATGTCTTGATTAAACTATGAATTGTTCTTTTTATTGTCTTAAGCATTTCATTTGAGGAGACTTCTATATATTGAATGCAAACTTGCTGGTCTAAATCATGTCTTAATGACTCTTCTTAGCAGTGAGAATGGATGAGATATTATTTTATGTCAATTAGATGAATTGTTTATGCTAATGCTTTAAGTTTCCGATGTTTTGGAACATAACAATGACATTCAGGCCCTTGAATTTATGATTTATCGTGCCTATCAGTAAGCTTTGGCGCATCGCCTTAGATTAATATTTGTTTCATTATATCTGCTTCCTTTTCCCTTTCCAAAACCCATTATATAGAAGAAGTCGGCTTCTTTAAAATCCGGAGGTCACTCAGTTTGGCGCAAAAGGGTCCCCCTTGAACTGAGTTTCCCATAAAGGCACTGTTATCTCGTCAATTTTTGGCGTCAACAGGTAATATTGCTTCTGATCCATAAACAAGAGCATATGGCGTAGCTCCTGTTGGTGTTCTGATGCTAGTCCTGTAAGCCCAAAGAGCAGGGTTAAGCTGAACATGCCAATCACGCCCTACTTCATTTACAGTCTTCTTGAGAATCTTTAGGATTGTTTTGTTTGAAGCTTCTACCTATCCATTACCTTGAGGGTAATACGGGGTTGAAAAGCGATGTTGGATGTGGAACTTTTCACACAACTCTTGGATGTCTTGGTTCTTGAAAGGCTTTCCATTATCTATAATGATTGACTGGGGTATCCCATATCTACAAATGAGATAATTAAGTATGAAAGATGATATTTGCTTCCCAGTGATTGTGGTTAAGGGAACTGCCTCCACCCATTTTGTAAAATATTCTATTGCGGTGATAATGAACTTATGTCCATCAGATGAAGATGGGTTAATTTTCCCTACCAAGTCCAATCCCCACTGGCAGAAAAGCCATGTAGTTGTGAATGGATGGAGCTCCTATGCCGGTGCATGTATAAGATTGCCATGAATCTGACATTTTTGACATCTCTTGACAAACTTATAAGATTCTTGCTCCATGTGTGGCCAGTAATACCCCAAACAAAGGAGTTTCTTGGCTAAAGATAATCCACTTGAATGTGTACCACAAAGTCCTTCATGGACATCATGTAAAGCAGAAGCAGATTCATTATGTTCTAAACAATGCAAAAGAGTACTATCTAGGCCTCGACGGTAAAGGGTGTCAGCAATAATGGTATGTTTGGTGGATTGGTGTATGAAGTTGTGTTTTTGGTTGCGAGAAAGATCTGGCAGTAAGATATTATCTTGTAGATAAGTATAAATGTCTCCATAAATGGAAGATTGGGCATTATCCAAAAGGCTTATGGTTTGGGATTTAGGATTTGCGTATGCAGGATTTGACACTTTTTCCACAATAAATCAATAACAATCTTGTGTTTCAGGCATTTGTAGAAGAGATGCTATTGTGGCCATGGCATCTGCTGCTTTATTCTCTGATCTTGGTATCTGCTCAAATTTGATATCTATGAAGTATTTCCTTAGATCATCTATCAGTCTCTTGTATAAAATCAGTGTGTCATCCTTAGTTTGGTAATCATTATTGACTTGATAGATGATCAACTGAGAGTCTCCATACACCTGTAGTTCTATGATTTTCCAGTCAATAGCCACTTTAATTCCAAGAATTAAAGCTTCATATTCTGCAACATTGTTAGTGCAACGAAAGGTAAGCCTGTAAGATCATGGAATTGTATGCCCAAGAGGTGTGACAAATAAAATTCATGCCCCTGATCCATGTTGTGTGTAGGATCCATTGAAGTAGAGTTGCCATGGTTGTATTGTAACGTTGAGGATATCCGCATCAGGAAATTCCATGGTCATAGGATGACTATCTGACAAATGGAGCTTCTGCCAATTGGTCGGCGATGACTTGTCCTTTGATAGCTCACCTTTCAACATACTAAATATCAAACTCACTGAGGAGCATGACCCACTTTGCCAACCTTCCTGTTAAAGTTGCTTTGCTCAGTAAATACTTGAGGGGATCAATTTTTGCAATGAGCTTGACAGTGTGAGTGAGCATATAGTGTCGCAATTTTTGTGTTGCAAATACTACTGCTAAGCATGATTTTTCAATGAAGGTGTAGTTTACTTCATGTCCATTGAGTGTCCTGTTGATATAGTATATTTCCTGTTCCTTTCCTTGTCCATCCTCTTGTGCTAGCAAGGCTCCTAAAGAGATATCTGTTGTTGCGATATATAGCAACAATGGCTTGTCTTCAATTGGTGGTACCAAGATTGGTGGTGTCATCAAATAATGCTTGATTTGATTGAAAGTACTCTCACACTGTTCATCCCATTTAAAAGACACATTTTTATGCAAAAGATGGTTGAATGGATAACATTGATTTTGCTAGTTGAGAGATGAATCTTCTGATGGACTGTAGTTGGCCTTGTAGAGATCTTAATGTACTGATATTCTTAGGAGGTGGCATTTCCATAATGGCTTTAACTTTTGCTGGATCTACTTCAATTCCTTTTGTAGAAACTATGTATCTAAGGAGTTTTGCTAATGTTACTCCAAAGGCACATTTCTTAGGATTTAATCTGACTTTGAATTTCTCCAACCTGTCAAATATTTTGGCCAGTATCTCTAGATGTCCTTCCCTAGTGTGAGACTTGGCTAGGATATCATCCACATAGTCCTCCATGAAGGTGTGCATCATGTCATGGAAGATTGTTGTCATAGCTTGCTGGTATGTAGCTCCTACATTCTTTAACCCAAAAGGCATGACATTCTAGCAAAAGGTGCCCCATGGACATGTAAATGTTGTCTTTTCTTGGTCTTCAGGAGCTATTTTGATTTGATTGTATCCTGAAAATCCATCCATGAGTGATAGCATATGATGGCCAGCTGTTAGATCTACAATCATGTCTATGTTTGGCAAAGGAAAATCATCCTTTGGAAATGCTCTATTTAAATCTTGGAAATCAGTACATATTCTGATGGTGTGATCTGGTTTTGAAATAGGTACAATGTTGGATATCCATTCAACATAATCAATAGATCTGATAAATCCAGTGTCTAGTAGTTTCTTCAAATCATTTTTTACCAATAATGCAACATGTGGATGCATTTTTCTCAGTTTCTGTTTTACTGGTTTAGTGCCAGCTAGTAAGGATAAGTGATGCATAATGAGATCTGTGTCTAAGCCTAGCATGTCGAGTATGACCAAGCAAAATTGATGCATCGTTCTTTAAATAATTTGATAAAATCTAGCTTTTCAGATCTTCTCATGGATGCTGCCAGGTGTAGTATTCTTACTTTCTCTGCTGTGCCAATATCAATAGACTGTGTGGGTTCTATCAACACTGATGATCTTTCATGGTAATGTTGTGGGAGGATGTCAAACCTTCCATCCTTTGGTGCCTCAATGAGGTTTTCACCATTGGATGCATTCTTTGTTTTTACTATTTTAGGATCAAATACTACCATAGAATGGTTTTCGCCATTAGATCCATTTTTTATTTTCATATTTTTGCAACTAGAAGGCTTGGCATCCTCCTGCCTAAAAGCATCATTAAAAGAAGTATTGGTAGAACAAGTATCAGATTCCTCACAAAAAAGGTAGTTAATAATAGGGGAGTCATTGTCAAAAATAGGGAGATTGATGGGGTGTTGGGGTTCCCACTCGATAAGCTCAGGATGTAGTAAAGGCAACGAATCATTAGATGGATTGAAGTCAGCGATTGTGAAAGCTTGGACGGAAATTCCATCTAGGTTGTTAGTGGTTATGTCAAGGCCTACGAAGGTATTTTCTTCCACATCATTTATCTCAATCGATGTCCATTCATCTTCACTTGAGTCATCAAAATTTTGTGTTGCAAAGACAATAGGATTAAAACTCGAGCTTTGACCCTCCTCACGTTTGGGGGTATACTTTTTGATAACATCAATCTAAATATCTTCATAGGAAACATCTGATAAGTTGTCCCACTCATATTCATTTGAATCTATTTTAGAATTATTTCTTATTTGAAGAATACACTCCACCGTTTTATTGGTGAGTTCTACTCTTGCTTCTTCTATGTATCCTAGTCCAGCTCTGCCATTTTGCTGAATTGTGAGAACTTGGATTGGTTCTGTTATACTTTGTTCCCCTCGTTCAAGAGGTCCTTGTTCTGCTGCATATCCTAGTCTATTTTTATCTTTATGTTGGAGTGTGAGAGGCTGGATTGGTTCTGTTATGCCTTGTTTCCTTAACCCAAGAGGTCCCTGTCCTGAATATCCCATCTTCTCCAGAATAGTTTTTCCCTTTCCATATTGATTTGTTTCTATGATATTGCTCGTGGAAGTGGAAGCTTCCTCATCTCTATAAATCCAATTTACAATAGCCTTATCCTCTTATTCTTCATCTATTTTTTCTGCTTTTACAAATCTACCATCTAATGTCGTTGTAGATTGTGCTGAATTTTGGGTGATTGTAGATGGTTGTCCATACGTTTGTAAGGAGGGTAACATCTATGATAGATGGAAAGAGTGTCCAACACCATATTCACTTATTCCTTTGTCACTTATCTGTACTTTGTTGGTGAATTGATGTGGGAGTGAAGCCAATTGTTCTTCAACATTTGAAGGGTTAGATTGTGCCACCCTGATCTCTTGTGATTTTTGTTGTTTTGGAAGCCACTTTGATATGAAGCTTTGTTGTTGCTCACCATTAGATGAATCTGATGTGCTAACTTCTCTATTGTTAGGTATTAATGTATCCTGAGATGTTTTCAATGTATGACAAGCTTGGGTGTCATTATAGTCTGCTGTGATTGTTACCTCCTGTCCATTGACGGGAAATTTCAAGGCATTGATGATAGGTGGAAGGTACTGCTTGCATATCATGAATCCAAGGGCGTCCCAACAATATGTTGTATGTCAGTTCCCTATCTAAGACTTGGCAAACCACTTTTTGGACAATAGGTCCCACTTGAATGGGTAATATGATCAACCCTTTAGAGGACCTTTCTTCCTCATCATATGCTTTGATTGTGATTTTTCTTCTTGTATCAATGGCTTCATCTGAGTATCCTAGTGCACGAATCAGCTTTAAGGTACAAATATTTAAACCAGCCCCTCCATCTATCGGGACACGCTTTACATGGTGTTTATGGATGAGGACTTCAATGTGAAGGGTGGAATTATGTGGATGGGTGAGTGATACATCATCATGTTCGAAAAATGAAAGGCAATGAGGTGCAGATAGATGTCCCACCATAGCTTGGAACTGACACACATCCAAATTGTTAGGTACCGTGGTTGATACAAGAGCTTGTTCAAGAACCTCTTTGTGTGATGGGGAAATTTTTAGAAGTTCCAAGATGGATATTTGTGTTGGTATTTTCTGTAATTGATCAATGAGATTATATTGATTAGAGGGAGGATCCACAAATGGGGATGATATTGATGCTCCTTTCAATATAACTTTGGATTGTGCCCTTGTTGTGGCATTAACCGGTTGGTACTCTTGTTTCCCTTTGAGTGTGATTACATTAATTTGGTTTTCAGATTTGTCCATATGTTGTGCCAAATTAGTAGATGTAGTGTCATTGTTTTGATTGATTTGATTGCATAACTCCTCATCCTCTTTGGTAGCAGAAAAACAAAGGATTGTTGTGTCATAAACATAACCGACATTCTTACCTTTGGTGTTTGCGAAAGAGGATTCTCCCTTCTGATAATTGGGTAGAGGATTTTTGAATGTTGTATGATCTTTGTTTGTTTGGTGCCCCTCTACAAATACTTTCTTTTGATCTATGAGGTCTTGTACCGCATGTTTTAACTGCCAACAATTTTCAGTCATGTGGCCTTTATTTTGATGGTAGTGATAGTAATGCAAGTCATTCCACCATGATGGTTTGACTTGAGGATCCCAATTTATAGCCTCTTGTACTTGAATAAGTTTTTCATCTAAAAGTTCTTTGAGGACTGATTCCAATGATTGTCCTAATGGCATGAATTTTTCGTTTATTGGATGGTCGTTGGAATGATTGGGTTTTTGTTTCTCCACTGTTTTGATTATTTCCTTGATCACTACTTTGTTTGACATTAAGACCATTATTTTTTTTGTTTGTAGTGGTTGACGTCAAGGTGAATACTGGTTTAGATGTGTGTGTATCGATCATGGTATCAGTATTCTTATTCTTTTGCCAAAATCTTGGCTTTTCGTTGTTGTGGTTAGAGGAATTGCTATTGTTTGAACCTTCAATGAAGTGTTTGATCGTTCCTCTTTTGATTAGAGCCTCTTCAATTTTGAGCCCCTTTTTGATAACTTGTTCAAATGTAGATGGAAATTGTAAGTCCAATCTGTAATTCATGTCATCCACTAAGTTATCAATGAACATCTCTATCTTCTCTTCTTCAAGAATAGATCTGGGGTATTTAGCAAATAGCCTTCTCCATCGTTGGAGAAAGGAAAGAAACATTTCACCCTTTGCTTGTTTGGTGTTGTAGAGTTCTTTTAAGGTCACCCCATGTTGGATGTTGAATGAGAAGTGTGTTATAAACCTATTGATCAGTTCTTCAAAAGATTGGATCCCGGGTTCCAATTTAGAAAACCACTCCATGCAAGTGTTTCCTAAGCTTCTTGGAAATAATCGTAGTAAGAGTCCTCGTGTGCGAACTGTATGCTCATGGCTCGAAATTCTCGTACGTGATCAAATGGATTGGTTCTCCCATTGTATTTTTGTATGTTGGGTATTCACAATACTGTGGAAATGGTATCATGTTAATGCTTGGGTCGAATGGATAAGGGAAAATGTCTTGTAAGGAATATCTTTTTGTTGGCCCTTGGATATTTTGGAACTATAATTGTAATTGTTGGATTTATTTTGTCAAAGCATCTATTTGATTTGGATTTTCCATACTAGTTGTCTGGGGTGTGGTCATTTCCTTGAGTTGATTGACATCAAAGTCTTTAGGAAGCTTAGCACCTTTTTCAGCTAATAATAGAAGATACTTTTCCATATCTTGCTCTAGCATCTTTTCCATAAATTTATGGAAATGAGGGTCTTGTTGAACTTTCTCGATTTCTTCTGCAGTTATTTCTTTCTCATGTGAATTAGTGAGAGGATCAGTGTTGCTATATTATCCCTAAGGATTTTCTTCAGCCATGGCTACTTTCTTTTGTTTTCTTCTTGTTGTTGTCTTTGATATGTTGATCGTGTAAAAATAGGCATACAAAATTTTTACTCTAGACCCTAATCTTGGATTTTTGATTGGATAAGTGTCGAGGTTTTTGATTTAAAAATCTGATTTAGTCGTGTCTAGTTTTGTGATGGAAGGATGATAAAAATCCTTGATAGGGAAACTTTGACACAAAAAAAAATCTCAGATTTAGTGATAAGGACACTTTGCAAGATGTTTCAAGACCTAGGCCTAATAGTAAAGTTTTCTTTTTGTATGATTCAAGTGTTTTGGACTGTGGAAAAATGTTTTGGAC
Source organism: Sequoia sempervirens (assembly GCA_007258455.2). Classification (NCBI taxonomy): domain Eukaryota; kingdom Viridiplantae; phylum Streptophyta; class Pinopsida; order Cupressales; family Cupressaceae; genus Sequoia; species Sequoia sempervirens. Next base: position 114,436 of record VDFB02134648.1, on the reverse strand, counting down.
TGATGAAAACCTTATTGTCGATATGGGAAAACTGACAAATTTTCTTACTAACTCTCTATTTTTCTGTCTTTCCGGAGCGCTAAAACAGAGCTGGGACACGCTATAACAGAGCAATGAAGTGCTAGGATAGAGCAGTGATGCGCTAGAACAGAGACCCAAAGTGCTAAAATAGACCAGTGATGCGCTAAAATAGACCAGTGACACGCTAGAACATAGACCCAAAGCACTAAAACAGACTAGTGACGCACTAAAACAAACTAGTAACGAACTAGAACAGAGACCCAAAGTGCTAAAACAAAGCAGTCACACACTATAACAGAACCATGAGGTGCTAAGACAGAAAACTATCTTATTCTATGAAATTCACTTGGTCTGGTATTGTATTGTATGGCTGGTTGTGGGATGTATTTTGGATGAATTCTTTGACTGTGATTGTGGTGTTTCCTAAGAGCCCTTCTTTGATAAAATGCTTGTGAATCTAAGGGAGCTACAGCATAGTTGTCCGTATAACCTCTAGAGAAATCGTGATACCTATGAATAAAAGTCCTATGTTGGAGTAGAACATTCCTGCTTTGATATAAAAATCATTGCTTTCTCAGAAGTTGTTTGTATGTAAGTGTTTTCTTTGGCTTTCTGATTCGTTTGACAAGAGATTTCTTGACAAATTTGATGGATACCCAATCTCGAATCATGAGAATTTCACAAGTGTTTTTATTTTGAAGATTTTTGTGATGATCTTATCTGAATTTAATGACAGAAAACACAACAAGCACGAATAGAATGGTTGACTTTAAAATCCTAGAATCTAAACAGATAGTGTATGTTCTTAAGAATCAAGCATGATTCTTCTTGATTTTCACTGGTTTATAATAGATAAGACACTTCAGATAGACTCACTCCTAGAGACAAAAGGTCATCGTTATATACTCGAACGGCCCATAGCTTGGAATTGGTCGACTCACACAGCCATGTCACCCCCTAGAGGGCGCCCGTGTTTTTGTCTTTTCCAGGTGTGTACTCAGAGTGACAGAAGTGGATACCGGATCCCCTGAGCAAATAGTCCTTGGAAATTATATGGTGAGTGCTTGAGGGTAGATTCTTCCCCGCCCCTGCACCGCCAAGTATTACAATGTTTAAAACTGACAAGCGTGCTTCTATTTCTAGGTTCTTAGATAGGGTTTCTATTCAGAGCGGAAAATGGATAAACTCCCTCGAGAGACCTCCCAATCTTTAGAACAAAGATTTTGGGGATGGTTATCCTGCACACTTCCGTTGAAAGAGGGTTTCCCCAAATTCACATAAATTTTTAAGTGGGTTGGAATACCATGGCTTTTGGCTGTCCCCACTCAGGTCGTTCTCGTAGGGTGAGTACTTTTTCCCACTACGGAAAGCCTATCTAAAGGTTTTAAAAAGATTTAAAAATGCGTAAAGAAAAGTGAGTCTGGTATTCCGATGCACCTAGTTAAGGGGAGAGCATAAACCTATCACCCAATCACAGCAGAGAAATTTTGTTCACTTTTAAAACCCAAATGACAAATTAGCTAATCTATATGGAAATATTGCTCCATAAAAGCATGATGTTCAATTTTAATCCCACAAGAAAATGTGAAGTTTCTATCCTAGGATTGATTAATTTTTATCCATTTTCTATCCTAGGATTGATAAATTTTATCCATTTTCTATCCTAGGATTGGTAAATTTTAATCAAAATAGACAAAAACAAAATCTGGCCGCGGATGCGTCGGATCCAGATTAAAAAAAATGATTTTAAGGACAAAGAGTCAACGCGCTGAAACAGTGATGCGGCGCGCTGAAACAGTAACGCGGCACGCTGAAATAGTGACGCGGTGGGCTACAACAGAAGATCGGCGCACTAAAACAGACCACCAGCACGCTACAAGATCCAGCTAGCACGCTATAAAAAATCATGGTTCCGCGAAAACTATCACGTCGATACCTGTAGGACACTTTTCTCAAAAATTAAGCAGAATATGGGGTTAGGCCCCATGGTGGGCGCCAAATTGTAAGTGGTAGAATGAGTTAAACAATCTAAACATGCTTCTACACCTCTAAATAAGACATTGCATCTAAGATTTAAGAAATTTAAACTAATTTAAACTAGAAATCTTCATAAATCTGTCATATTGCTCTCTAACTCTAAAGATCTCTCTAATCTACTTTGCTCTCAAATTCTAGAAGCTAATTAGACTATTGAAATGACACTTAGAGAATGAGAATTGAACTATTCTATTTCTATATGATTAAATAATTAAAACTATTATGATTGCAGCCATGACTGCAAATGCTAGATGTTGAATGCTTGCTGGATGGATGCTGGATGGATGTTGGATGAATGTTGAATGCTTGAATGCTAGATGAATGTTGGATGCTTTGGAAAACATGTAGAGTAAGATTGCATAAGTTGGGATCTATTTCCTGTAGCCAAAGAGTTGTATTTATAGCTTTCACGGCAGCACATTTGCACAGGGATACGGGATAAGAGGCTGGGATTCAATCTGGAGAATTGAATGGCATGGGATGAGAAGATGGAGCTGATCATGGAGGATTGTTTCTCCCCATAAAAACACCAGGCAAGATGAGAGGAAAGGTGGGTGGAAGAAGATTGGGAGGATTTCCTGCAGGTTTGTCCCCGAAGCTCTTCCCGTGAATGACAATAGAATTAATTAAATTTTGAAAATTTAATTTTACTGGTGAGTGAATAGTGGTAAATGATTTATGCATTAATTTAAATATTTTTTATTTATTTAAATTTAGCAAAGAGGAATACATAATTTAATAAATCAAACTATAGAATTTGTTTATTAAATTAAAATAAAAGGAAAATGATAATTAAATAAAATATTTTAAGATATCTTTATTTAATTAAGAAGAAATGTGATGAGGTAATTAAATAACACAAATTATTGAAGTGTGTATTTAATTTAAGATAGAATTAATAGATAAAGTATAGAAGAAATAATAATGATAATAATTAAATAAAACAAAGTATTTAATTTTGTTTATTTAATTAAGAGGGAAATAATATGATAAAATAGAAGAATTAATAATGAACTTAATATAAATAAATATTTCTATTTATTTACTAAGTAGATGAATTTAAGATTAATTAATCAAATAAGTTGTATTTAATTAATTAGATTCTCTAGACCATTTTTAGGTGTCTACACAAATCATTTTTAATTTTTTTCAAAAAAGTAAAAACATAAAGTATACTAAAAAATTCACATTTTAATAGTTTACATCATTTCAAAATTCGAAACATATATGCCACTTTTTTGTGGTTCAAGTTTAAAAGTTGTGTCAGTGTTGCATAAATTTTCCTCTTTGCATAAGTTACATCTTGGTGATGCTTTACATGCCTCCACAAGCAAGGAAATACTAAAAGCTCGCTAGAAGAGTGTAGAATTGGTAGAATAAGCAATAAAAGTGTTGTAGGATAGCATTCTCAGAGCAAGTGTTGATAATTCCCTATCTAGTATGAAGAAATTGAAATTATTACTTGATTATTTTAAGGATTGTTCTACTAGTTTGGAAGAAAATATTAAAAAGGGAATTAAAAAGAAGGTCAATAATAAGAGGTTAGCAGAAGTTTCAAATAAATGTGGTGCAACACATGGCAAGTTCCAAGGTAACTTGAAATATGTTTAGAAATGTCTAGAAGAAGAAAAAGTTTCATTTCATTTTTGTTTGAAATGGCCTATTTCTACAAGGATCATAAAATATCAAATGGACTCTACTGAGTCACAAATAGCTCAATCCTTTAGTGCATACAATCCAGTAAATGATGCAGATGGAGCAACAAGAGCAAAAATTGAGAATATGCATGGTCAATTCTTCCTACTACAAGAACAAAAAGAGAAAATTATACTACAATACAGTCAGATCAGAGATTTGGTAAGTGCAAGACTTACATCTTTAATTGGAGTTTTAGATAATGCAGAGAAGGAACTATACAAAAGAATCTAGTGCCTAGTTCTTTGGATGAAGGAGAAGACCTCCATACTCAATTAAGAGTCAATGTTGTATAATTTCCTTTGCTAAGAAGGATTGGCAGGTAGCAAAGAAAGGTTGGGAGGCATACCTTTCCAAACTAAAGATGTCTTATAAGGGTATTTTACCCTCTTCTAGTTGAAGTTGTACATTTTTATTTTGTATATACAATTTTCTGACTTCAATGTACATATGTGGAACCAGTTGATGGTGTTGTGGCACAATTTTGGTCATTTTTGGTAAATAGCATGGTTAGGGGGAAGCCACCTTAATGTAAATATTTCCTAAGGGAGAGATTTTTAGAGAAGTGTGTTGAGTATAGGAGAGAAGAAGAAAGAGGAAAATACTCTTATGTACATATATCAATTAGGGGGAGTGATATAGTGATCCCTTTTCCCTTGATGTCAAAGGGGGAGTAATTTGATTAGTTTTGGAGTGTGAGAGTGTGTTGCCATCAATGAAAAAGGGGGAGATTTTTTGGAAACATGAGAATTATAGTGCATGAATGGTTTATGGTTTTTTCATTGATGGAAACCCATTGTAGAAATGTAGAAGTGTTGGTCTGAAGAAGACCAAATATTTTGGAGAAGTGACTAAGTCCCAAAGTACAATTTCAGTGTTATAGTGAACTAGTTTTGCGGTCTACATTACTCCTTGAAAAATTATGTCATATGGATTTGAGGTGTTGATGATGTGTATTGAAGGTGTTTATATCCAAGGTTTCAAGGTTGTATGTCTTGTACAGCTAAAGATATTATTAACAGAGAATTAGGTTTAGTAATGGCAGAGTGATTGGTATATAATGCATGATTGGAATGCTCTACATTCCACCGTGGATGAATATTATGTTGTGTTGCTTTGAGTCCAAGTGTTGGTGGTATCAAACCTATGTTTTCTTAAAGTGGAAAATTATTTTATGGTCCATGTGTCAAATTGTGAGTGAGCATCAGTTCATTCAATTATTGCTTCACCAGTTTTGTTATGTGGTGTTGACCTAAGGATTTTGGGGTCGTGTGAAGCTGAACTATGTAAGGATTGGATTTATGGGAATAATTATAAGTCATCTCAACTTATTTAAATGTTGTACATGTTTTAGTTCCTTTCATAAAGCGTATGTGTTGGAGTTTTGAGATGAAAATTTGTGTGGTATACGGTTCATGCAATTAGGCTGAATTAATTGATGTTTTGGTTGGTTGTGGTATATATACAAGGTTGATTCTTTGTGTGAAGTATAATTATATAGTGTGCAGTTGAACCGTAGATAAAATGGGAAAGTGGAATGGAAATTTCCCACTCCTATTCTATCTAGGACACTCAATAATGTCCTAGGAATCCTAATTGGATTGACTATCAACCTTGAAGGTGAGTCAATTCTCAACAAGGAAGACCTAGGAGGGGGTTCTTTCAGCTTTAAGGGGTTCACCACCAAAAGCTTGGAAAAGACACTTTAACATTCAACTCACAAAAACCTAATAATGCAAGCTAAATGATGAATGCAAATAATGAAATTATGCAACAAAAAGTTAGGATGTGTGTACCTGGAAGTCTGGAAATGTGAAAATGTTGTCAAAAACTGCAATGGAGGACTAAGACGCCCTTATTTTTGTCTTAGTCCCACTATTATTTTTTGGGGCAGATGCAGAATCTTTGGATGTTGGAACTAGATCTGGAAGAATTTCTAAAAAATACCCTCATGAGGACTAAGATGCCCTAGGTGGTGACTTAGTCCCGCTTTGAGTTTTTGAAATCTGTGAATGTGGTCCTGAGGCTCTAGATCTGCACTTCCTTCTTCTCAGATCTCAAATTCTAAAACTTATGGATTTGGCCTATAGATGAGTTTTCGTGAAATTGACAACTTTGCAATGCAACTTTGTACTTCAAATGATCATCAAGTCTTCAACCTAAATCTACAAGCACAAACAAGCAAGAGAGGAAAAAAACTTGTTGATTGTTAGTAAATGGGGGTTTGCCTTAGTCAAACATCTTGCTGGTAATTAAACCTTGAAATGAAATGGAATAATGAAGGGAAATGATGAATGAACAACATGCAATGTTACAACTTACCAAACCCTTATAAGGTGTTGCAAATATGCTTGAAATGGCTGCAATGAATGTGGTTCTTGACTCTTTCTTGAAGGATGTTGATCTTGCATAAAACACTTGCTTGAATCATAAACCCTACATCACAAATGTTAGCACAATAACAAACATGATGCAACAATATCCTTGATATGATGCTTGAATCTTGATGTTGGTTCCAAATGCTTGATGAGTTGCTCTTGAATGCTTGAATATTTGAATGCTTGGATGCTTAGAGTGCTTAGGTATGAAAATGAGAGAAAGTAACCTTGTATTTATACTTATATATTCTTAATATCCCGAAATTACACCACAACAAGTTGGGATATGAATTCATTAATTAAAAGAGGTTGAATCCTACCAAAATTTGAAATTAAATCTTGAAAATAACTTAAGGGGGACTACGATGCCCTAGGTGGCATCTTAGTCCTGAGGCATGAAACTCAGGGCACAGACTCCAAAAAGAGGCCACTTGAAGGCACACTTGAAAGTAGGGTCCCAAGACCTTTGTGGGACAAAGACACCCTAGGTGGCATCTTAGTCTCAACCCAAAAATTAGGGACACTCAGCTAGAAACATTAAATAATCATTTATCCATTGATAATTGTTAGGATTAGCCATAAAAAGATATAATTCATTGGGCTTGTGGATGCAAAATAGGACCATTTAAGACATAAATAAGGATAAACAAATCAAGGTGGGCCCAAAAAAGTGTGAAAATGAAAGGGTATGCATTTTCCTACACTACATTTAGCCCCCACTTTAGTGAGAGGATGAACTTGCTTCAAACTCACACTAAAGTAGCCAATCATGCAATCAAGAGGGGTTAAAATGTGCAAATGTTAGCAAGATAGGATGACAATAACCAAGAGGGTGGCCAAGCCCCTAGGATCAAGATCCTATGACAAACCACATAGGCACAAAGGAACACACATGCGGATGATATATGAAACCATAACTAGATCGCAAGCATACACCATCAAAGACGGAAAAAGGAAAAAGGAAAAAGAAAAAGAAAAATGCAATGAATCAAGCTTCAATTAGTCATCCAACGCGTTGTGGACCGGGTCTAGGTTTTTTTTCCAAAAATAGGTTTACAATTGGAATGCATTGTACACTATGCAAACAAAGTGCATGCTCACAAGGGCTAGTGAAACTAGTTGTCCACTAGGTGAGCCCCAAGAGATCCATATCAAAGTCATACTCCCATGACTATGATAAGGACAAAAGAAAGAAAATGCACACTCACAAGATCTAATGAAGCTAGTTTCCCACTAGGTGAGCCCCCCAGGGAAACATACCAAATCCGTACCTCCATGACTTTAGTAAGGCATAAAAGGAAAAATGCATGTTCACAAGGGCTAGTGAAGCTAGTTGTCCACTAGGTGAGCCCTAAGGAACCATACCAAATCCATACCTCCATGACTTTAGTAAGGCACAAAAATAAAAATGCAACAAGAGAGAGATGTTCGAAGGTATTTTACTTCGTTCATGCGAGGTCTCTTCTTAGGGAACATCATGCTTAATGTCTCCAAGAGAGGATAAATACAATGTCTCATCTTGGGGAACATTGTACTTAATGTCTCTAAGAGAGGACACGTGCAAGGTCTCATCCTATGGAACATTATACTTAATGTTCCAAGAGAGGACAAGGAAATATCATGCTCTCAGAGGAAATCAAACCCAATAAAACCACCAAGAAAAGGATGCATCATAGGAAGAAAGAAAATCACACAAGGAACATGGAAACAAATGCGAATGAAATCATGCCAATATATGCCCCCACTTTAAAGAAATTTCTAACACCATGCTATGAGCAATTACTTTAAAGTAGCCAAATCGTGAAAAATGAAAAGAGGAAAAGAGGATTGCCCCCTAGAAATGCGTAAGGGATCTATGGATTCGGGGTCAGTATCTGTCTTTGCTGCAATGATATTAGAGAGCTCAAAACTGTCATCATTCCCCAAATACACAGAATTGGAAGAATGACACAAAGAGAGCAAAAGAAAAGAAAAATCTTTTGGGTCGACATGGAAGAAACATGAATTTCTTGGCACCTTGCATCATCCCCAAAAGGAAAACACAAGACAAAAATGAAATGGAAAAGAAAAGATAAGGAAAAATATTTTGGGTCAACATGGAAGAGACATAGGGTGTCTGTAATGATATTAAAGAGATCAAAACTATCATCATTCCCCAAATACACATAGAATTGGAAGAATGAAACAAAGAGATCAAAAGAAAAGAAAATTCTTTTGGGTCAACATCGAAGAAACATGAATGTATTGACACCTTGCATCATACCCAAAAGGAAAACACAAGACAAAAATGAAATGGAAAAGAAAAGATAAGGAAAAATATTTTGGATCAACATGGAAGAGATAGGGTGTCTCGATGCCTTGTGTCATCCCCAAAAGGAAAATACAAGATGAAAATACAATCAAAAGGCAAAGATCAATGAAAAGGAAAAAGCTTACAACATAGAGAAGAATGAAGATACAAATAGAGGAATGCACATAGAGAGGGAACATCAAATAGAATAGCACGGGGGATCACATTACGCACATGCAATAAAACAAAAAGAAAAAGAAAAAGAAATAATGAAAAATAATAGTAATGCATAGGCAAGTCAACATAAAGCATGTCATCTGCCTCCCAATCTTAGTTTGCATAAGCGGAAGGTAGATAACAAGACTAAGGGACAACGACAAAGGCATTACTAGGATAAGGCTATCTACTTCTTTCCCCCACTAAGTGTAAGAAAAGAATGAGCTGAGGTAAGTGATGGGAAAGATCATGTAATAGTGATAATAGAGTAATCTACAACTATTACATGACAAGAAGGATGAAGGATATACTATTTAATCACTAGATAAAAAGTATCTTTGTCAAAGTGATATTTACTCAATATGATCTTGAATGTACAACACTCATCATTATTATGTCCAAGATTCTTGTGGTATCGACGAAGTGGAACTTTTGTATCTTTAGGATATAGTATGAACCTATCTTTCTCTGTTGGCAATAGTATAAGACCGTGATTGAGAAGGATTTGTAATTTTATTTCACGTTCAGGTGGTGGACAAGGGGGTTGGAGTTTTTGTAATTTGTAAGGTCTTTTGCGTTTACTAGATTCACCAAATTTTTGAATTGAACGTGGACGAGGAGGATCTAAGGTGACCCTATTATCCTTGTCATTGTTATGAGTTATTGGTTGTTCTTTAGGAAGAAGGACACTCATGTCGGGGGGAGAATCTAAGATTACTTTACCATTGATACAAAGCCTTAGGTATTCTCTAGGAGGTCTTATGTTTCGAGGGGGACATTGATATCCTAACCCTTTTGTGTTTTCATTAGTTGATATTTGCTCTAGGACTTGGTGAATGTTATGTTCACTTGTTGTATCACATCCTTGTTTTCTCAAGATTGTGAATCCTTTTCCATGTGTTTCTTCTAGTTTGATTGGAGTGTTTGTAACTTTTTTATCATAAAATAGTTTAGAATTTGCTTGTGTAGAGGAACTAGGTTCACCTATTGTAGGGAACTTAGGTTCAAATTTTGTCTCTGTTTCAAGATGTAAGTAACCAAACATCTCAAGTGGTGGTATTGTAGGGGGATTTGGTTGTTTCATGGATGGGTAAAATGATGCATTATCTTCAAGTTTGTTAAGGAAATCATTTAGGAACATATCCATGCTAGCATCATCTTCTCCAATGATGTCAACATCACAAGGAGGACACACATTAGGAGTTGTGTGAGCATGAGTATGTTCAATTTCATTAGGGTCATTTTTGAAGGCACAACTTGAAACATCTACCACATTTTTCAAGGACATCCAAAGCTTTCCAAAGCACATATCCATGATGGAAGATTGAACAAATATACTTGAAATGAGAGAAACAACAATTTTGCAAACTGAAAGTAGAAAACAGAAGCATAGAAGAGCAATTTTAAACCTTGAAAATTGGAAAGTCAAAGTCAATAGGGACTAAGACACCAGTAAGGGCACCTTAGTCCTACTGATGATATTTTGAGGTTCTAGGGACTGGAATAGACAACAAACAGCAGAGAGAGGGATTTGAGACCAAAAAAGCCTGAGAAGGACTAAGACACTAGGAAGGGCACTTTATTCCTAGCAAAGGTTTTTTTTAGAAAAATAGGAAATTCTGGATTGTTTACAATGTTCACAGGTTGCCTACCTGGGGACCTGATGTTTAGAAATAGAAAAAAATGCAAATTAATGCAAGAAAATGTAACTAGTGACAAGCAATTGAATACAATTTTGAATGCAATAATAATGTTTCTAAATACAATTAGGATGATAACCAATAAAAAAATTAGTTTTTCAATGAGATAAAATGATGCAAGAAATAAAAAATGCAACATCTATGCACTTTCACTAATGCAAGATGCAATGAAAGAATGAATGCAACCTAGATCTAGGACTTTAATGGACTCCAAATCATAAAATGAATGCACTAAAATGTCTAGTTCACCAAAATGAACTATAGATAAAATGGGAAAATGGGATGGAAAATACCCACTCTTATTCTATCTAGGCCACTCAATAATGTCCTAGGAATCCTAATTGGATTGACTATCAACCTTGAAGGTGATTCAATTCTCAACAAGGAAGACCTAGGAGGGGATTCTTTTAGCTTTAAGGGGTTCACCACTAAGCAAAATCTTGGAAAAGACACTTTAACATTCAACTCACAAAACCTAATAATGCAAGCTAAATGATGAATGCAAATAATGAAATTATGCAACAAAAATCTAGGATGTGTGTACCTGGGAAGTCTATAAATGTAACAAGGATTCTAGAAATGTGAAAATGTTGTCAAAAAGTACTATGGAGAACTAAGATGCCCTTACTATTATCTTAGTCCCACTACTATTTTTTGGGGCAGATGCGGAATCTTCAGATACTGAAACTAGATCTAGAAGAATTTCTAAAAAAAATACCCTTAGGAGGACTAAGATTCCCTAGGTGGTGACTTAGTCCCGCTTTGAATTTTTTAAATCTCTAAATGTGGTCCTGAGGCTCAAGATCTGCACTTCCTTCTTCTTGGACCTCATATTCTGAAACTTCTGGATTTGGCCTATAGGTGAGTTTCCATAAAGATGAAAACTTTGCAACTTTGCACTTCAAATGATCTTCAAGTCTTCAACCTAAATCTACAAGCACAAAAAAGCAAGAGAGGAAAAAACTTGTTGATTGTTAGTAAATGGGGATTTTCCTTGTTAAAACCTCTTGTTGGTAATTAAACCTTGAAATGAAATGGAATAATGAAGGGAAATGATGAATGAACAACATGTAATGTTACAACTCACCAAACCATTGTTATAAGGTGTTGTAAATATGCTTGAAATGGCTGCAATGGATGTGGTGCTTGACTCTTTCTTGAAGGATGTTGATCTTGCATAAAACACTTTCTTGTATCATAAACCCTACATCAAAAATGTTACTACAATAACAAACATGATGCAACAATATCCTTGATATGATGCTTAAATCTTGATGATGGACCCAAAAGCTTGATGAGTTGCTATGGAATGCTTGAATATTTGAATGCATGGATGCTTAGAGTGCTTAGGTATGAAAATGAGAGAAAGGAACCTTGTATTTATACTTATATATGCTTAATATCCTGAAATTACAACACAACAAGCTAACATATGAATTCATTAATTAAAGGAGGCTAAATCCTTCCAAAATTTGAAATTAAATCCCAAAAATACCTTAAGGGGGACTAAGACGCCCTAGGTGGCATCTTAGTCCTGAGGCATAAAACTCGGGGCATAAACTCCAAAAAGGGGCCACTTGAAGGCACACTTGAAATCAGGGTCCCAAGACCTTTGGGGGACAAAGATGCCCAAAGTGGCATCTTAGTCCTGACCTAAAAATTAGGGACACTCATCTAGAAACATTAAATTATCATTTATCCATTGATGATTGTCGGGATTAGCCATAAAAATATATAATTCATTGGGCTTGTGGATGCAAAATAGGACCATTTAAGACATAAATAAGGATAAACAAAGCAAGGAAGACCCAAACAAGTGTGAAAATGCAAGGGTATGCATTTTCCTACACTACAGTAGTATGTGTGTGTGATATTTGATGTAGTGTGAAGTATGAAGTGTAATTATGGTGAAGTATGAAATGCATTAAGTCATTTTCCAGAGCTTAATTGGAAGAATATCTTCCACATGTTGCAAATACATTGTTAGCAATTCATCCTTGGTAGTGAGCCACCCTTTCCTCTATCTTTTTCTATTATGGGCAGTGAGCCACCATTAGTGAGCCATTATCTCTTTCTAGATAGTGAGTCATTGGACAGTGAGTCCACCATTATGTAATCTCTATTATAACCAGTTATAATATATTGTGAGCTAATCCTCACCGTGGTTTTCCCCTTTCAAGTGTTTTTCACATAAATCTGGTGTTCTTGTGTTCATTGATGTGATACATGCTTTAATTGTTCCTTTCCATTACTGCAAGTTTAATGTGATGCTTTGAATGGATTTTTGAGTTAATAAGGTTAATGAATTTTAGTGAATACTGATTCACCCCCCTTCTCAATATTCCAGGTGTTCAACGTAAGGTTGGTTGATCTAATGGAGTTAGAAGAAACTATGAATAGAGATATAAAAACCTAAAAACTCACCAAGCATAGCTCAAAAATACATGATAAGGATAAAGCTAATAGAGTGTTCAAGGAGGAATATTTGGTATTAAAGTGGGATGTAGATAGAGTGGAGGCTAAACTACATGTAAAGTTTGATGTAATCTAGAGCGGTGCATCCATCATTACTAGATGCAAGGAGAATAATTCTTTCTAACACTTCAATTTGAATGGTGAACCTCTTCCTATCGTACTCAATGGGATACACCACAAACCTTTTTTTGAGGTTGTTTTAATCATGTGAATATTGGATTTGGTTGTTTTTTTCCTATGAAGTATTGTTGCACACTCTACATTCTCATTAGGAGAATGTATGATCTAGTTATTTCTTTCCTATAAGTTCAATTTTCACATATTTTCTTCTTTTTATTAAGGAATCCTACAATCTATTATGAGGTATTCCTTTGTTGTTGGAAATTTCGTGACTCCATGCCCAATAGATTTTTAAGGATTTTGGATCCCATTTTTAGTAGGAAAACATCCTATATAAGTTGTCAAAATATTTGCACTTCATGCTCCCTCGCAATTCCCACTGGTTACAACCAATCTGAGATATTTAAATGGTTATTCATGCTAAGATATGCCTCTAGTGTATTTTTTTCATTTCCTTGCTTCAATCAATTTCCAAAAACCAAAACCTCAAATGGCTAAGTAATGGTGCTCTTCTTCTAGTCCCTATCAATCATTGAGACCCAACAAGAACTTAGAACTAATGGTTATGGTCCCCCCCTTTCTTTTCACTCTCATTGTTCTTCCTCTAATCCCTATCGAGCCTCAATCTTTAACAAGAACCTCCAATGGTTCTAGGTCCTCATTCCCTTCTACCTCTTGAATCCTACCCTTTGCATGTTCTTGTTGTGCCTCAGGCCTCAACAAGAAACTAGAACCAATGGTTTTAGGTCCTCATTCCCTTCCACCTCTTCAACCCTATATGTCTTTATTTTATCCTACCATTATTTCTTCCTAAAATCTAGACCCCAAGTGGAACCTATAATCTGAAACCTCAAGATTATGGTTCCAAATTTATACCTGCTCCTACTCAACTCATGAACCTTTGTTCCTTAGTCATTTTTTGTTAAGAATTCATCTAAAGATTTCATGAGGTTAAAGAACCTCCCTAGCTTCCCAAAATGGGTTCAATTGTTGATTGATTTTTCCTACATCAAAAAATAATTCAAAGGAGGAAAGCTTGAAGTTGTTTCAAATCTTTTTAAAAGTTTTAAAACCATCATTGGTCCTTGAGAAGTTTCTCAAAGAAAAATATTTCATTGATACAAAGTGCCAACATGAAAAAAGAATCAAAGGGGAAGATATAAAAAATAACATATAAAACAGAGATAAACTAAAATAAATAATATGAAATAAGAGAGAAAGAAATATGGTTCCATCAAAATATTAAATCATTTTTGGAACCTCTTTTCATCAGTGATAAAGTTCTTAGAACCCCATCAAATCCCAACAAGGTTCCCAAAAATTTCCATTTCATAAGTTCTGAAAACTATCAAGTGGAAAAGGATTATGTGAAGACTTGTTTCTTCCACCTATCACTATGAAACATTATTAATTCCTATGCAAGGAATTCACCAACTTTCAAATCAACTAAAAATTATTGGGTATAATCAACTATAGCTCATATAATTCCACAATCCTCTTTCTGATAGATAGTTGTTGCAACATGACTTTCTTGATGACTTGGACTTGACATATGTGCTCGATTCCACAAATCATAAATTTCAAGATATGGGAAGGGTGTGAATAATGTTCTTTCATTTCTCTAGGCCATGAAAATAAAATTTTGGAGATATTTCTCCAAATTTCTTGAGGAATGGATAGTATTTTCTTCTCTTTCATGGCCTTAAAACAAGTATAATATCTACTTTCACACGGATATAAGTTTATTTGACCTCATTTGAATGGGTTCCTTCTTAGTTTATTTCCAAATACTTGCATACTATACAACTCTACCATTATAAGCAGCTCCATTCCTTTGAATCAATAAGAGTTTTGTTTACCTTTTCTCTTCCTCTGATGTGTTGTGTGAATATTTCTTAGCTTCATATCTTGATGCTTTAAAGGTCTTAAATTATACATATATAATTTGTATAATCTTTATATTTCCTTCAAACTTGTGAAAGAGATTTGATGAAAAGAGACGTGTGAGTTTTGGTAATATTTATTGATTCTTTTTATTGTTCTGAGCAAGAGGAAACAACTTTTAATCTAGGTGCATCACCACCCTTTCTATTTCATGAACCCCTCCTTCACCTTTTCCTTGGTAAATGAGTAGAATAGGATTAGATATTAGGAATTTTTGCTTTTAATTTGGATCAACACCTTGCATCTATATTTAGAAAGGAAATCATCTTTCTCTAGAGGTTTGATCTCAACTAGAAGGTCCTACACCTTGATATCATTCCATGTTTCACTATTTACTAAAATGTTGGGTTATGTCCAACAAGGGTGCAATTTCATGTGATAATAGTAAGCAATTACTAATGATGTAATAATAGCTATGAATGTATACGAAAAATATTATTTTACAAGGAAAAAAATCATAAAGAAAGAGGGCACATTAATATAATAGTATTCATTGGGAAATTTCAGTTGTTTTATGATGTTGGATTTATACTAGGGAAGAGGGCCCAATAGTGGTGCACCCTAAATTTTAGGGTCAACTGAGGAAAAATATCATCAATTATGCATGTACTAAGGTGGATAGTTTTTTTATTTTATTTTTAGGGGTGTTAGACTCATCAAACACATGGAAGAGGAGGGCAGATAGACACCCATATTTTTCCTATCAAATTTATGCTTGACTAAAGGTGGTACACATAGAACCCTAATGGTATGCCATCATCAATTGAGGATGTGTTCCCACTAACGTGTTTACACCATACAAATTACATGTTTCAATCAAACACCAACAAATTTATCTATTGTCTCTCCATAGTCAACTCTTACGCCTCTATAATAAGTAATTCCACTCA
The DNA here is from genome assembly GCA_007258455.2 of Sequoia sempervirens. Taxonomy (NCBI): domain Eukaryota; kingdom Viridiplantae; phylum Streptophyta; class Pinopsida; order Cupressales; family Cupressaceae; genus Sequoia; species Sequoia sempervirens. The sequence goes on along the minus strand of VDFB02134648.1, from coordinate 98,670 downwards.
TGTGCATGTGTGTACGTGATGGCATGTAGATATAAATTGATTTCACATTCACTGTTATCATACTTAGTGTTAACCATTAAAAAAAAATTCACTACAAAACATCTTCTTCCCCAAAAATTATTGTATTTTACAGGTAGTTTTTCACTCCAACTCTCATTTACCCATGGCTTGAAAGGGATTTAATGGAGATATTTTATACCTCTTCATGAAGAGAATGATGAGAGAATGTAGAGACATTTTTTGTGGTCATTTTTTATACCCTCATTCATCTATCTTGGAATTGAAGTTGGGGTATTCGTACCTCGATGAGGTAATGAGCTAGTCGATTCTTAATATTTGAGTTGTTTCTTCTCTACTTTGTAGCATTCAAGCTAGCCTATGTATTTTTTATTGAGAATCCGTTTCTTTATTTCACTCCTCTTACAAGCTAATAATAGAAAGTGAATCATCATATTGGACTAAGATAATAACCCACTTTAATTTTGTGGTTTTATACTCATTTATTCTCTATCATGTGTTCATTATACTAGAAATTATTATTTTTATATCATTTGAAAAATAATTTCTTAATTTCACTCCTTTGTCTAGCTATAAATGGAAGGTGATATTTTCAAACCGAACCAAGGAAATGTCCCACCTAGTTTTTTTTCTCATTTCTTCTTTGTTGTGTATTGTTTAGGGAATTGTTTATTATTTGAGAAGCAATTTATTCATTTCACTCCTCCATCTATTTGTAAATATAATTTGAAATCGCATTATACCTCACTAAGATAATGACCCACCTTTTCAATTATTTTATTTCTTATTATTTATTCATTGCACTCCTCTATGTGACCATAAATAGAATGTGAGATCATCATAGATCACTAAGTAAATGACCCATTAAAATTTTGTTCTTTTTCATATTTATTCTCTATTATGTACAATTTATTTGGGTGTTTATTTCAGGGTTTAGGGTTTAGGGGGCTAATAGTGGTGCACCATAAATTTTAGGGTTGAAATGGCCCTTTTTATAGCCATGTTACCTCATTTTTTCTTTGACATATTATTTTGGTAATTATTAATTTCATTTTTAGTGTTTGAGAAGGTGTTTCTTCATTTTATTCCTCCATATGGTTGTATATCAAAGGTGAGGTTGACATACCTCGCTAATGCTATGATCCATTAGGATTTTTTGGTTTTATTTTTTTTACAAGACGCTAATTGATATTGGGTAATTAACTATTCCCAAAATAAATTACGAGTTAGAGTGATAATTGTTAATATATTTGATTATAATATATAGGAATTGAATGGTCACTTTATTTCCATTTACCTAAGTATACACCTAGTTTGAAATATTTAATTTTAGTTTTTGGTTTATTTCTTATAAAATATGCAAAATTCAATTTCTCTAAAACAAGATTTATATGATTCAATTTTGTTTATTTTTTTAACACAACTTTATGTTCTCTCTTCTCTATTTTATAACACATTAATTATATATGTAAATTTAAATCTTATGCTCAAACATCACTGTGACCTTTTGAAGTTATTAATTTAAATATTCAATTATTTTAATTGATAATTTATATTAATACATTTTATCAAAATGGAGTTTTCTTATTTTTAGAATAAATTGTAAGTTTGGATTTAGTGTTGATTATCTTGAAAGCCTAATAATGGATAATACATTGCATTTCTAGTTTTGGAAGTGTTAGAAACCATTTCTAGTGTTGGTAGGGTTAGAAACCATTTCTAGTGTTGGTAAGGCTAGAAAAAAAAATTGGTGCTGGCAAGGTTAAAAATCATGTATTTATCTCAAATTCTACATTTTCTAAAATTTTAAACTAGTATAGTTTCACAATTAACTTTTGTCATGTTTTCTAATTATATGTATATGTGAATCTATTGATGGACTTCCTCATTTTTGTTGTTGGATATGTGTGTAAATATGTATGTAATGAAAGTTATTTTAGAAGAGACCCAACAAATACCTTTGAACCATAATTCAATGCAATGAAATTCTACCCTCTCTATAGTTTTTTATTAACAAATTAGTAATTTAAAATTATTCTTGTATAGAACCATCACTCATGGATCAATGATGATTTATTAGAGAACGATATTGATGATGCTTAATCAATTTGACATTATGATGATCCAAATATTTTGAATGATTATTATGAATGATTCATAGCTTGTCAAAATATTATTTCTCATTAACATTAGAATATGATTCTATGGTCTTATCTTCATTCATAAATTTGAAATAATTATATGTTATATTCCTCTATTAATTATTGTTGGCAACACAAGGTCAAACAACTAAGAGGAGGGGGGGGTGAATCATTTGTCACAAAACTTATACATATTAAACTTATTCTCAAATCTAATAAATAAACATGAAAGCATAAACCATCACCGCATCAAAAACACACATAACACCAATATTTTTACATGGAAACCCTGTTAGGGGAAAAACCATGGTGGAGGTTAATCCACAAGATTATACCCTGTTAAAAGTATTACAAATGGGGAATGCACATGCATTCAAGCACACTGCCTAGAGAACACTACTCAAATAGAAAAGGCTTACTACCCAAAAGAAGAATCATTGTCTTACAGTCACATTCGGATTACATTCAGAAGATTTTGAACTGAGAAAATAGCATCTTCTAATACCTGATTACAGTTCTGGTTAAGCACATAAACACTTTCATCTACTCACTCTTCTTCACACTTTACTTTTTCCTTCAAAATATTAGAACATTGTTCACACACAGCACACAGCGTACATCATACACCATACCATCATATATATCTGCAACTAAGTATAACATCAACTACATGTTGGCCCAACAAAATATGAAACGTGTACAAACTGTCAGCCCAAATCAGTAAATAATTTATCAATGCAGACCAAAAAATGTAGGCCAAAACATAGTAAGGACCCAAAACAACATCCTCAAATACGGAACACCTTCAAAAATTGTGCCTCGAAGATCTGCAACAAGCTAAATCACCATGTCAGCCATGATCACAAAAAAACATGAACTTGTAGAATAAAATCACCAATCATGAGCACAACGATCAATGCAAACCAACAACACAGATAGAGCACGATCTAGAAACATCCAAAAGCATCATGAATCACCATAGAAGCATCTGCAACAACTCAAATTACTAGAATCACATCATCTTCTTTCAGGAACACCAACTAAAGCAACAGAACAACTGTCAAAACAAAGATACTCATAACTCAATCAAATCTTCATATGAACCTCTGAAACTTCATGGGGATAAACTAAATATACTTGTCAACAAACCCTTTAATCTACAACCTCTTATCATCAATATACTAAGCTAGCCACCATACTGAACTTCACTGCATCACCGATAACCTGCAACTTAATTTATTACAATTTTCTCAATATCCTCGACATATATAGCCTTAAAGACATTAATGGAAATTGTGTTGACATCAATGACAACCACATATCAGTAATATCCAAAAATTGTTCCAACTAGTAATTTTATTAAATATTTTTTATATCATTATGGATGATTATGAGGATTTTTTTTTTTTCAAATCAAAACCATATCTAGATTCTAAAGACATGTGGATTACATTGAACACTTAAATATAGTATTCCTCTTTTAATTTTCTACCTAGTAATTTAATTTAATATTTTTATATCCCGAGAGATGATTATAAGGATTGCATTTTCTTCCACATATAAACTATATATAAACTAATTCTAAAATCAATAGATGTACCAAACTATCATCATTTTTCCTAATAATTCCTACTAATTTGGATCATCATCATTATCTTCAAAGCATGAAAATGAGCATACATTAATAAACTCAATGCTAGTCTTTTTCATTAGGTGAAAACATTTTTTTAAAGTAAAAGGCATAAACCCTGAAATATATTAATATATAGAAGTATGAGATATACTATGCAAGGCAACCTTTAAAAAAAAAGTAGAAGGTTGTAGATTACAAATGGGAGAAATTAAGATAAATAAAACAAGACCAAGAGATATCTATGTACATGAATTGAAAGAGAAACATATGAATAGACAAGAACAAAGATATAATCTACATATTACCAATACCTAAAACTAGTATCATCTCTCATCAGCATCTCACATCGTTAAGATCAAGGATATTACCATTAGGAGGGATTGGGAGGATGAGGAACATGTGAAAGTAGAAATAAAAGAGCTTGAAACACATCCATGACTTGCTCTACAAGCTGGGGACCGAGCTCATGATGATGAACCTTGATAGCATTTTCATTGTAAACTCACATTGGAAATATAAACCTTGCTTGAAGGATTTGTAGGTGCAATCTAGAGATGGATTTTTTTCTTAGATATCTAGATGAAACAAACCACCAACCATAGATTTACCTTTGAAAAAATTGTAACCTTTCAATTTCGCATTAATAATTTTCCTAGGAATATGAATATCTTGAACATTACCAATAGCTAATTGGAGAAGAAGGCCATAAGAATAGAGAAAATTCATACAATTTGATAGAAAAATTGGAACTACCTAGGACGGGTAGGTCATTTTTGGTGCACTCTTTAGTAGCTCCCAACCCATGATACATTAAATTGCATCCTCAACCAAGTGACAAACTATCTTGAAAATTATTTCTATCATCTCTAAACTAAAAGCATTGTTCTCTAAAAACTCCCATTTTAGAATTGAGAGATAGATTTGATAATTTCTAGGCATCATATCCATGGTCATAAAATTGATGTGTCTAATATTTGGATATTGAGATAGCCACCCAAGATCTAAAGGTCTATGGAAAGCACAAAATACTCAGAAGATCAATATTCCAAGAATGAATTGTATTCCCATCAATGAATGCAAATAGAATTGATTGGGGTTGTACAATATGTGAGAGACCCTTGTTATATAGCCAAGGTGAGACATAAGATTAGGCAATATCATGACAAGTGTCTTAATCCTATGACATGAGATAACTAATCATGAATGACTTAGGACAAAATGATAAAGGTCAACATAAGATTATGGTCCAAGTTTCTTAGTCTTATGATATGAGACGTAAAGTGAAAATATACTATAATTATGGGTGCTACCACAATAGTGTGTTTCACTTTTGGGACATGCTGATTTTTTCCTGAAATCACTTTTTTTAGAAAAACTAATGATTTTAGCCTTGAGAGGTTCCATCTAAATTCTTTTAATTGAATAGGGATAGATAAGACCCCCTTAGATCAAGCCCCCTTGGATAAAACCCCTCAAGCATTAAATCATACCCATAATGGAGTCTCCTTCACACCTATCAAAATGTTGGCCAAAAAACACATTTACTTTACCTTTTGAGGGATTAAATAATGTTATTTAGAAATGATATTTTGCAAGATTGTAGCCCTCAAAATGATCTTTCTAACAAGTATAATTTTGATATGTTTTCATTTTATCTTGTTTTTAATTTTCAATTTTTATTAACCATAGGTTTTTCTCTTAACATCAAGCTCTTCATTCTACAAAAGTGAAAAAATAGTAATCCATTGTAAAAAAAATTCAAAAAATACCCTTTCCCTTGGTATTGATGTCCTTGTTTCACTAAAAAAGAAAAAATTGGATTACAATATATATATATATAGCAAGTTAGGTTCTATGACACACACATGTCTAGATTATAGTTACAGTGACTTCAAAAATTAATTAAAAAATATATATGTAACAAAAAATTATGAAAAAATATATTTTCCTTAGATATTGATGTTGAGAATCTATATTTCAAAAATTAGAATTTTATCCTTTATAGAAAAAAAGTTTGTTGTAGGACTCAAACGTTACTTTCTGAAAATGTTATTTTTTTGTTTAAAACTCGTTATTAAAGGAGATGTTGAAAGATTCAGGATTTATTTCAAAATTTTCTTTAAAAATATATATTTAGAATCTACACACAAATTTCCACAAATCACTAGTACTTCACATCATCTTCAAATTCTTAATAGTTTAGCTACTATAGGTCTCAGAAGATGAAGATTCAATTAAAAATATTGATGTAAATGTCCATCTTGGGCAAAAAGTGAGACACAGTATTCTGATTTCTAAGATTTGGATATTTAGATAGCCAGCCAAGATCTAAAGGCCTATGGAAAGCACAAAATACTTAGAAGATCAATATGCCAAGAATGAACTGTATTCCCATCAATGAATGCAAATAGAATTGATTGTGGTTGTACAATATGCAAGAGACCCTTGTTATATAGCCAAGGTGAGACATAGGATTAGGCAATATCATGATAGGTGTCTTAATCCAATGACATGAGATAACTAATAATGAATGACCTAGGACAAAATGATAAAGGTCAACATAAGATTATGGTCCAAGTGTCTTAGTCTTATGATATGAGACATAAAGTGAAAATATACAATGTGAAACCTAAGTAAACTTAAGTGCTAGGATGTGAAAGGGACCTAATAGTAGAACTAGTTAGGTAATATCCCTATTCACACCAACACCCCCCTTAATTGCAACGTAGGGGGAACAAAACTCATGCACACATACAAAGATGGCTCTCAGCTACTAGGCCTAATGAGGTACCCATGCACAAACGCAATCTCTCACAAACTGAGAAAAGGGGAAAACCTAGTGGGTCAAAACTCCTCCCCAAAAGAGAGATGAAAACAAAATACTTCCAATGATGAATGAGAAGGACAAAACCCCATGTGAGAAAAAATATCTCCAATAAGAGAGAGAGAAGAAGAAGAGAGACCAAGCAACTCCCCCTCAATGGTGAGTCTCCTACAATGGCATAATCTCAACATTGAATGTTGAAGATGATCCAATCTCGGTGAACAACATTCCTGCTCTTAGGAAGAAACAAAACCAAGAATGTATGCAATCCCAATCCTAGAAGGAATATGAGGGAAGAGGGATATAAGTCTTTGTCGAAATGTCACAATGCTAGGAGTCCCAATCTTAACTAAAGAAGGGTCAATATAGAACAATGTGAATTTACTGATGTAGATGTTGTACCCCAACTTAATTTTTTTGCTACACTAGGAATTTTGAAGAAATGGTCAAAATTCTTGTTAAAATTGTCAAAAAGGATCAAATTGGGAATTTGCATGTCTTGCATGAGGGCCAAAAACTCATAATTTTCAAAATCTAACGATCTGGGTCTGCTCAAAGCGACCAAGTCTAAAAAACCCAAATCTCAGTTTTTTGGCCCTAAATTTTACAAAAAAATCTATTTTTAGAAACTTTCTAAAAATAGAACCTTCTTCTGGGTTTTTTTGGGTTTCTTCTCAAATAGATGTTGGAAAAAAATTCTAAAAATGGAAAATTTCTAAAAATAGAAATTTTGGCTTCCAGGGTTCAAACTGATTTTGATTGGCTTAAAATACTTCCTCATCAGGCTAGTCCAGTCAAAGTCATCAAAAGATTAGCTTTTCCCTAGTGGGTTTATTCTACTTTTTCAGAAGCTTTTTTGGGAGCTCCAAGGCTATTAATGGAGATTTCTCAATTTTTGGGTGTTAGATTCAAAGTCTTAGGCACTACATAGATCAAAAAGTGAAAGAAGATGATCAAAGAATGAAGGTTGGAAAATCTCGAAAGCTACAAAATTTTGACTAAGTTTGGAGAGTCTAGATGCCCCTACTTAGTCAAGGTGCCTAGAGTTATGTTCCTTAGAGAAATTTTTGATCCAACAATTGAAGCAATGGAAAGCACGTGGAACAAAAGAAAAATTGAAAATTGCAAAATAAAAACTAACACTGCCAAGCATGGGCACCCCAGGAGGAGATAGGCACCCAATCTTTCAAAAGGTCAAATGATGGAATTAGGGTTTTCTCATCCTAGACAATGTTTCTCATAATCCTCTTAGCTCTGCACTGAATCCATCACCATGATCATCTGATCAACCAGTCATCCAGAATTGAAGATTGAACAGAGAGGTCTCAATTGAGAAGAAAAAGGAAAATCATGAAATCATCAGAAAATATTCTAAGTCTAGAATCATGGGTGCCCTAAGAGGAGATAGGCACCTAGGGTTTTGAAGGCTCAAATCTAGCAATTAGGGTTTGCAAATATGGTCAATATCTTAAGAATTCTACTAGCTTCGTAGTGGATATCTAAGTCTGATCATCAGACTCGTCAGTTGCCGAAAAAATAAAATTAAATAGAGGACACAACATGAGGTACAAACCTGAAGGATAAAATCCAAGCAAAAATTGGCTTAGGCTGGAGATCATGGGTACCCCAGGAGGAGATAGGTGCCCAAGCTTTTGGATCATCAAATGGATGAATTTGTAGTTGCAGCCTCCAAAATGTTTTCTTCAGTTTTGAAGCAGCTCTTCAACTCAATCATCAGCAAGCTCATCGAAGTTGACAGTCACCAGATATCACAGGCGGAATAGAGGAAGAAACATGAGGAAATTTTGAAAAATTCAAAAGAAACCTAAAAACACAGTAAAAAAACATCTAACTATGGAGGAGTTGGGTGCCCCAGCTAGCCAGGGGTGCCCAAGGATTTAAGGCCCTAAATCAACTTTTCTGATGATGCAGCTTCTAGAAAACCCTCCTCATAAATAATCAGGTTATTCAACATTTATTTGATAGCCAGTTCATCAGGTCAGTCTAGCCCCTAAAATTGTAAGTTCATCAAGAGATCAGAAAGCAATGTAAAGACGAAGAACAAGAAAAACGGTCAAGTTTGGAAGACTTGGGTGCCCCAAGTAGCCAAAGGTTCCTAAGAATTTGAGTGCCTAAAAGTTGAAATTAGTTGTTACAGTCTCCAAACAATCTCTTCAAATTCAATCAGGATCCACGATGAGATCATTCGTCAATTCACAGGATTCACGAGCACCTGGGATCGAGGATCAAACTAAGGTCAAAATCAAGAAAAATCTTGAAAATGGTGAAAAAATGGCTAAGTCTAGAGAGGAAAAGTGCTTCGGGCCAAGAAGGGTGCCCAAGGCTGAATGCCTTAGTCAATTTTTCAATTTCTATTGTGCATCAATAAAAAGTGTCCAAATTCAATAAACCTACTCAAGATTGGCTTTAAAAGATTTAAAGTAGAGAATAAAGCATTTTATTTATCATCAAAACTTATTTAAGAAGGCTTTCGATTTCATTATTCACTTTTTGTAGGTTGGCATCAAAGAGCAAGAGAAGAGGAGACATAAACTTTTATTCTTTTCAAGATTCGAGAGCCAAAATGTGGTGCTTTTTCACAGTTCTTCATATTTTTTGGATCAGCACACAAAGGAGCTCTCTTTTTCATACTTTATTTCTCCAAGGCATCAATTTTCAGAAGAAGGGGGTCAATATTTTCAATTTCCAACAATCTGGGTTAGCTCAGTTCTTGATTCTCTACAACTTTGAAGAATTTTTCAACTTTCAAGAACCTTTTTTTTCTCACATGTCCAAGAAATATTCATTATTTTTGAAAACTGATCAACTGGGTCCACATAGAATGTGATTCTGCACAAAACCCAGCTCTCAGCTTTTTTGATGAAAATCCTAAAATTTTAGGGTTTCTACTTTTTCAACCAGCCTTCAATATTTTTCGAAATAGATGATCTAGGTCCTCTTAAAATGAAGTTCTCTACAAAACCCCCAAGTCCCAACTTTTTTCAAGAAAAATCAGCCTTCAATTTCTAGCCATTTGCACAAAAGGTGTCCGAACATAGTCGAGTTTACTATTAAAATTCAATTTTTTCAACATGTAGTACTCTCCCATGGGATTCAAAACCAAGCCAGTATTGTATCTTGCAGCCTCAGGCCGAATGATGTTGAGAAGTTCTTTTCAAACACCACCATGGACAGAAAACTTCATCATCTCAACTGAAAAGCGTGAAAAGGTGTGATATGAGTAAAAGGACAAGTATCAGAAAAGCATTGTACAATACTCTTCCATTGGAAAATCAAGAGAAGTGTCAGAAGCATAAATTTGTAGAGCCACCAAGTTATCAATTAATGAGTCATCTTTTGGGGCAGTGATGCTTTTCAAGAATAAAACTCATAAACCAGTTGAAGAGGTCAAAGATTTTCTAAATTCAATTGTTGAAGGCAAAGAGATCCTAGAAAAGCAGAATTTTTTCATAGATAGTATTGATGCTCTTGATAAAGACACAGTTTCCCACTTTTTGGCGGATGTGGTTGAGATTTAAAGCATCAAATTTCTCCAAGACTTCTTCTCATTCTTATCTCATGCTTTCTTTCTATTCTTGTCTCATTCTTATCCACTATTTGAAGGAGAAAATAAATCAAGATGTAATAGTTGGCATTTCCCTGTTTTTATGCTTTCATAGGTTGTTAGATCCTTATCTTGTTTCAGTTTTAGAAATAAAGCTTGCATGATGGAAATTCTTAGTTGTAAAAGAAAGGAAATTTTAGGGTTCCCTAGTCCTTTTCTTGTGTATAAATAAGGGCACCCTTGCCCATTTATTTTTAATAGTTATTGTGATAGCAAATTGTTGTGCCTGTTTTGCCTGCAAGTTGTTATTCAGTTTCATGTTCACTTAATGTAAGGGAAAGCTTGTATGCCTCTTTAGATACAAGTTATTGTTCAATTCTTGTGTCTTGTGTCAATGTGTTCTGGTTGATTGCTAAATTGTAAGCCTATTTGCTACAATCCTGTTGTCCCAAAAGTGTAATCTTTGTTCTTGAGATTTGAGAAATAAAGTCTTGTGCCTACTTTGCCCTGATATAATGTCTCGGATTTCCGTTTTATGTATTATGCTTACATGATCTCTATTTTAGCTTGCATTGAAAGTAAGTAGATGTGTGTTGGAAGAAAATTTTATTTAAGTATTTTTGTTAGAGAATCCTTCCTTCTTCATTTATATTTCTCTTGCTCTGCATTTACTTGAGAAATTAGAAACGTCTAGAGTAGGCTTAGTCGTAGTTGAACCTCCAAAAGAGAAAATCTCAATTACGACGCTTGAGTTTTATAACCTTGTGCTCTTAGCTGAACAAAAAGATAGGCAAATTAGTTTTAGTTTACTTTCTTTTAAGCAACATCAACAAAGAGGGAGCTTCCCCTCCTAATTCAAAGAGCAGTTTGTCTATGCATAGTTGTTTGTTTCTGTTGGTGTAATTAATTATTTAATTACACTTACATAAGTTTACTTAGGCATTTAATTATATTCCTAGGTATCATTTACTAGGTGATAAGTTCACATGTTTGCTTAGGATATAAGATTCCTTCTAGAAGGATGAGTTGTCTTTTCTAGAAGTCTTATCTTATCTAGCATCATTTCTAAAGTAGTTAGTTGTCACATGTCATAAGATTATGACACATGTCAACATCATGTTACATACTACATCTCAACCTTGCCTATATAAGGCTTCATATGTACTTTTCCATATTCAATTTGGCATTCTTACATATTAATGATAACAATATTTTTGTCATTTCTCTCTTGTGGAAGTTATTTTGTTTTGCGGGTGATTCTGGGGTGTTTGAGGAGTTCACCATAAATTCCTACATGGTATCAGAGCTTCAGTGTTGTAGACTTCTTCTCAGATCTGAGGGTCAATCTTGGCATGAAATTTTTGCTCAGTGCAAGTTGGGGTCTTGAGAGCCTCACCATTGAATCCAAGACGTCAGAGAAAGTCAAGATCAACTTTTGTCTCATCAAAATATGGCATTTTTGTCAAATCTACAAGGGTTTGATCTAGGCATTTTTATTGGAGTTGTATTACTTTTTGCATTAGAAATCTAGCTTCCACTCATTTTTGAGAAAATTGATTTCCAGGTTTTGTAGCCAGGGTTGAAATCTCAACTAGGTATCTTTTATATTTTTGATATTTTGCACAGATCTAAAGAAAATTGCTATACAAAAATCATCATGCATCATTTTTCTCCTGGCTGAAGATTAAAAAAAATCAATTTTTTCATCTTCTGCTTACTAGATCAAAAAACGATTTCTGGGTTTTGTTTTTACCTTCAAAATATTTTTATTTTTTTTAGCTTAAAAATATTTATGGGTTTTTGTTATTGTCTACAAATAGTGAGTAGATTTTTCAAAAATCAAATTAGAATTAAACTTCTTTTGCTAGAAAATTCATTTCCTGCAGGCTAATTTCAGTTTTTTTGAAAATTTTATAACTTTTGGCCACGGTGTCTATTTTTGGCAAATGAGATATCGACGAAAACCTAGTTTCGAGAACTTCATAGTGGTGTTGATCATTTTTTTTTCAAATTTTGTCATCTACACAAATTTGAGATTATTTTCATCATGGAGGCAGATGTGAACATTCATCAATGCATGCACTATTTCTTTTTTTGTGTGCATTAGGTTTGTTTTTTCTCTGCACTTCATTTCAATTCTAGATCATCTTTCAATCAACTGTTGCTTCATAGATTCTAGAGTTGTACCAATTTGTGAGTTTTTCAGTGTTCCTTGGCATCGGGTTTGCTGTTGTTTTTCATGATTCCGACTTGAGTCATTGACTGACTCTAATATGGTTTCTTGCAAACAGAAGTATATTTCCTTGTTTGCCGAATTAAGGATTCCAGTGTTACTCCAAGTGTACTTCTAGTGCTTCTCTTACAACAAGTTATCTCCTTATGGAGGGGCTGAATGGTCTCTCTTTTCATCCTTTGTGTGGATGGAGATTGATTGGATTTTTGATGGATATCATTATTGTATTTCATCTCTTTTTTGGAGAGGAGTTTTGTCCCACTAGGTTTTCTCCTTTTCTTCGATTGTGAGAAAAAAAAATTTACATTTGTACATGGGTACCTAACATGGCCTCATAGTCGGGACCCATCATTGCATCTTTGCATCATTCGCATAGTAATTTCCTCCCTAAGTTGCACTTACGGGGGGGTGTTGGTGTAATTAATTATTTAATTGCACTTACATAAGTTTACTTAGGCATTTAATTATATTCCTAGGTATCATTTACTAGTTGATAGGTTCATATGTTTGCTTAAGATATAAGATTTCTTCTAGAAAGATGAGTTGTCTTTTCTAGAAGTCTTATCTTATCTAGCATCATTTCCTAAGTAGTTAGTTAGTTGTCACATGTCATAAGATTATGACACATGTCAACATCATGTTACATACTACATCTCAACCTTGCCTGTATAAGCAAGGTTTCATATTACTTTTCCATATTCAATTTGGCATTCTTGCATCTTAATGATAGCATAATATTTTTGTCATTGCTCTCTTGTGGAAGTTATTTTTTCTTGCAGGTGATTCTCGAGTGTTTGAGGAGTTCACCATAAACCCCTATAGTCTCTAATCCGCATTCTAGAGGTGGGAATTGAAACGCCAATAGTTTTCTGGTGCCCACCATGGTGCATGAGGCATAAAACTTCAAGAAATCTTACACTTTATGTCACGGGAATGACCATCTAGCACCCTATTGTGTGATCCATCTGGAAGCAATGGGTGATAACAACAATAATGCTGGAAGGAATCTGAGATGGCCACCACCACTACCTTGGGGTAATCAAATTGAACCTTTGGCTTTGCAGGAACATCATGAATTACCTAAAGGGTCAAGGAAGCACTTTCCATGGTTTCACGAGGATGGAACTCAACATCCTGATGATCATCTTTTTTCCTTCTCAATGGCTTGCGCCATCTTGCACATGGCACATGAAGACATTGTTGTGTGTCTCTTTATGGAGACCCTTGTGGGAAATGTTGTCGACTGGTTCAATCATCTGGAGTTGGGCATTATCACAAGCTCGGCAACTATGAGCTAGAAATTTTGGCGAGATTCAAGCCTGCTAAAGATAGACATTGGTTGTTTTCCCAACTTGCAAATTCAAAGATGGAGAACAACGAGTCCATGAGAGAGTTTGTAGCAAGATTTAATCACCTTGTTACCCGACTTTCTTCTACACTTAATCCATCACTGGAGATTCTGATGAGCTACTTCGTAGATGCTCTTCAATCAGAGATAGCCTTCTTCCTCAAGATGGAAAAAGAAACAGAATTGATGGATGCGCAAGAACACACTATCGAGTTGGAGGATAATAAAATTACTTCCGGCAAAATGAGGAAGGATTCAATCAGACCTCTAGTTCAGAGTTTTGCATATCCACAACTACAAAAAGTAGCCAATGAGATGCTTGCACTACCACCACCACAATATCAACCTCAACAACAGTACCAACCTCAGCAGTCGTATCATCCAAAGAGAAATAGTTTTCAACCTTACAATAATTATAGGCCACGGTTGCTAGCACCTCCACCACGACCAACAGTTGAAGCTACACAAAATGCAGTATTTTGTGCTTTCCATGATACCAATGCACATACCGGTACTACATGTCTTGAGAACTTAAGAATGAGCCAGATTATGGGACATGTTGATGTTGCTCCTAGTTCCAGATTTGTCCCAACACCAAGTTCGAATGTTGTCTTACCACAGACGAATAGCTTCGATGGTGACTCCACTCCGGGATACTTTCAAAATGAACCTGTTATTGAAGAAAAAGAAGACCTCTGCCACTACTCTCTTGCAGAAAATCACGGAAGACACTCTTTGCCTATTTTTACAAGTGCTCTGCACTTGCAAGCACAAAAAGAAGAAGAGAGGCAGAGAGCTAAAGAACAAGTTAAAGAAGCAGTTGCTCAGGACGCATCTCCAGCCAATTTTGACATTGTAAACTCCACGATGAAGACTAATGTTAAGATTTCACAACTATAGTATCTTCGTGATCATCTCAAGCAGTTGAACAGAATAATACATGTAAAGAAAGAAGCTTCAATTCAGCCTACATTGCTTGAATCATCCTTGCTAGTGGAAGAAAACCCCAAACCTTTCTATATATCTTTGTATATAGGAGGATTGAAACTAAGCATTTGTATCATTGATTCAACAGCCTTAGACATTGTCATGCCTCTACAAGTGATGAAAGCATTTGGACTCTCGTGCACACAAACTCAAAACAAGTGTTATTCACTTGAGTCTAAGTTGGTGTCGTTGGTCGGAAAATTGAAGGATGCTCAAGTAAGGTTGACAGCTTGTCTAGAGAAAAAGTTAGTGATAAATATCCTAGTGGCTGACATTCCAGCCAACTACGAGATGTTGTTGAGAAGAGCTTCTGCAAAGATCTTGGTGGTGCAATGCAATTAGATTGGTCATGCACGACCATTCTTGTAAAGGAGGGAAAACTCAAAATAGAACCTAAGCCCAAATCCCAATTCATGGTGGTGAAAATCCCAAAAACCCCAACCCAAATTCTATATCAAGGAACAGGCCTTGGCAAATATGTGACACTGTCGGAAATAGGAATTGAAGACTAGAACATTGCTTGTTTGGAAAGGAGACTAATAGAGGATACAAAGTTATGGACAATGCATTTAGATGGGGGTTGTTTAGCTACAGGACCAAGAGCGGGAGAAATAATCATCTCCCCTAAAGGATAGTTGCACCAATTAGCACATTTCCTACAATTGGAATTCACTGAAGCTAAAAAAGAGGCACTTTTGTTAGGCCTCAAAAATGTCGAAGAGATGGGAATTGAACTCCTATGTGTTCAAGGGGATGTGGAGTTGATCGATGAGCCAATCAAAGGATATTTCCAAGTCAGAAAAGATCGTCTACGACATTATAGAAATCGGGTTTGGAACGCGATTGATTGTTGACAATAGAGACATCCTGAAGATTGACAACAAAGACATCCCAAAGATGAGCGACAACAAAATTGATGACTTAGTAGTATCTACTCCCCTCTCTGCGTCATATTCTGACTTTTGTCAACGTGCCTCGATTTGCATGTATGAAGACCTGAGAATATTCATCCCAGAAGATTTGTCTCATGCCATACCTATGAGAAGAGAAGTAAATCCATTCAGGCAGAAATAACATCCTTCGGGGATGGAGTAATTTTCTTTTTTGTTTTTGTGATGTGTTTCCCCTTTCCATAATGTGTTCATTATGTTGTGTTTCCCCTTTCCGTAATAGTTCTATCGTGTTTTAGGTGATTAGGTGCCTTGTTTTAGGTGATTTTTAGGGAAGTCCAACTATTAGGTGATTCTAGGAAGTCATGTCATAGGTGACTTAGGGAAATTCTTGCAATAGGTGATTAGGAAATTATGCTGACTTTGATACCCAATGGGTAAGGCACTGGTATATGCTTAAAAATATAGAGATTCTTTGGTTTTCCTATGCCGTAAGTATCCGACATGGTCCCCAAACAAAGCCAAATGTTGTACATCAAATTAAAAAATTTGCTATGCTTAGGCATTTTGAAGAAATGGTCAAAAGTCTTGTTAAAATTGTCAAAAAGGGTCAAATTGGGAATTTGCATATCTTGCATGAGGGCTAGAAATTCGAAATTTTCAAAATCTAATGATCTGGGTTTGCTCAGACCGACCAAGTCTATAGAACATAGGTCTCGATTTTTTGGCCCTAAATTTTAGGAAAATCTCTATTTTTAGAAACTTTCAAAAATAGAACCTTTTTTTGGGTTTCTTCTCAAACGGATGTTGGCAAAATTTTCTAAAAATTAGAAAGTTTGGCTTCCAGGGTTCAAACTATTTTTGATTGGCTTGAAATACTTCCTCATCAGGCTAGTCTAGTCAGAGTCATCAAAAGATCAGTTTTTCCCTTGTGGGTCTATTCTGCTTTTTTAGAAGCTTTTTTGGGAGCTCCAAGGCCATTAATGGAGGTTGCTCAATTGTCGAGTGTCAAATTCAGACTCTCAAGCACTGCATAGATCAAGAAGCGACAGAAGATGATCAAAGAACGAAGAACGAAGAATGAAGGTTGGAAAAACTTGAAAGCTGCAAAATTTTGACTAAGTCTGGAGAGTCTAGGCGTCCCTACTCAGTCAAGGCGCCTAGACTTCTCTACCTTAGAAAAAAATTTGCCTCCAGCAATTGAAGCAATGGCAAGCACGCGGAACGAGAGAAAATTTTGAAATTTGCAAAATAAAAACTAACACTATCAAGCATGGGCACCCCAAGAGGAGATAGGCGCCCAATCTTTCAAGAGGTCAAATGATGGAATTAGGGTTTGCTCATCCCAGACAATGTCGGTCAAAATCCTCTCAACTCTGCATTGAATCCATTAGATAGTCATCTGATCAACTATTCATCTAGAATTGAAGATTGAACGGAGAGGTCTCAACCAAGAAGCAGAAGGCAAATCATGAAATTATCAGAAAATATTCTAAGTTTAGAATCATGGGTGCCCTAAGAGGGGATAGGCACCTAGGGTTTTGAAGGCTCAAATCCAACAATTAGGGTTTGCAAATATGGTCAATCTCTTTAGAATTCTACTAGTTTCGTAGTGGATATCTAAGCCTGATCATCAGACTCGTCAATTCTCGGAAAAATTAGATCAAATAGAGGACATAGCATGAGGTACAAACCTGAAGGATGAAATCCAAGCAATAAATGGCTAAGGCTGGAGATCATGGCAGCTCAGGAGGAGATAGGCGCCCAAGCTTTTGGGTCATCAAATGGATGAATTTGCAGTTGTAGCCTCCAAAAAAAATTCTTCAATTTTGAAGCAACTCTCCAATGCAATCATCAGCAAGCTCATCGGAGTTGATTGTCACAAGATATCACAAGCAAAACAAAGGGAGAAACATAAGGAAATTTTGAAAAAGTCAAAAGAAAGTTGAAAACACAGTAAAAAAATTTAATTCTGGAGTTGGGTGCCCCAGCTAGCCAAGGGCGCCCAAGGATTTGAGGCCCCAAATCAACTTTTCTGATGATGTAGCTTCCAAAAGACCCTCCTCAGAAATCATCAGGTTATTCAGCATTTATTTGATAGCCAATTCATTGGGTCAATCTAGCCTCTGAAATTGCAAGTTCATCAAGAGATCAGAAAGCAATGTAAAGATGAAGAACAAGAAAAATGGTTAAGTATGGAAGACTTGGGTGCCCCAGGTAGCCAGAGGCGCCCAAGAATTTGAGTGCCTAAAAGTTGAAATTAGCAGTTACAATCTCCAGACAATCTCTTCAAATTCAATCAAGCTCCACAATGAGATCATCCGTCAGTTCATGGGATTCACGAGCACCCAGAATCGAGGATCAAACTAAGGTCAGAATCAAGAAAAATCTTGAAAATGGTGAAAAAATGGTTGTCTGGAAAGGAAAAGCGCTCCAGGCCAAGAAGGGTGCCCAAGGCTAAATGCCTTAGTAATTTTTTCAATTTTTATCATGCATCAATAAAAAGTGTCCAAGTTCAACAAACCTGCTCAAGATTGGCTTCAAAAGTTTTAAAGCAGAGAATAAAGCGTTTTATTTATCCTCAAAACTTATTTAAGAAGGCTTTGGATTTCATTATTCACTTTTTGTAGGTTGGCATCCAAGAGCAAGAGAGGAGACATAAAATTTTATTCTTTTTTAGGATTCGAGAGCCAAAACGTGGTGCTTTTTCATAGTTCTTCATATTTTTCTAAATCAGCACACAAAGGAGCTCGCTTTTTCATACTTTATTTCTCCAGGGCATCGATTTTCAGAAGAAGGGGGTCAATATTTTCAATTTCCAACAATTTAGTTCAACTCAATTTTTTATTCTCTACAACTTTGAAGACTTTTTCAACTTTCAAGAACCTGCTTTTTCTCACATGTCCAAGAAATCTTCATTATTTTTGAAAACTAACCAACTGGGTCCACATAGAACATGATTCTGCACAAAACCCAGCTCTCAGCTTTTTTGATAAAAATCCTAAAATTTTAGGGTTTATGCTTTTTCAACCAGCCTTCAATATTTTCCAAAACGGACAATCTGGGTCGTCTTAAAATGAAGTTCTCTACAAAACCCAAGTCCCATCTTTTTTCGAGAAAACTATTTTTTCAGGAGAATTTGGCCTTCAATTTTCATCCATTTGCACAAAAGGTGTCCAAACATAGTTGAGTTTACTATTAAAATTCAAGTTTTTCAGCATGTTGTACTCTCCCATGGGATTCAGAACCAAGCCAGTATTGTATCTTGTAGCCTTAGGTCGGATGATGTTGAGAAGTACTTTTTGAACACCACCATGGACAGAAAACTTCATCATCTTAGCTGAAGAGCGTGAAAAGGTGTGATATGAAAAAGGACAAGTATCGAAAAAGAATTATACAATACTCTTCCATTGGAAAATCAAGAGAAGTGTCAGAAGCATAAAGTTGCAGAGCGACCAAGTTATCAATTAATGAGTCATCTTTTGGGGCAGCGATGTTTTTCAAGAATAGAACTCATAAAGCAGCTGAAGAGGTCAAAGATTTTCTAAGTTTGATTGCTGACAAAAAAGAGATCTTGGAAAAGTGGAATTTTGCCATAGATAGTATTGATGCCCCTGATCGAGACACAGTTTCCTACTTTTTGGCGGATGTGGTTGAGGTTTAAATCAACAACTTTCTCCTAGCTTTCTTCCCATTCTTATCTCATGTTTTCTTTCTATTCTTGTCTCATTCTTATCCACTCTTTGAAGGAGAAAAGAAATCAAGATGTAATAGTTGGCATTTCCCAATTTTTATACTTTCATAGGTTGTTAGATGCTTATCTTGTTTTAGTTTTAGAAATAAAGCTCACATGATGGCAAGTATTAGTTGTAAAAGCAAGGAGATTTCAGGGTTCCCTACTCCTCTGCTTGTGTATAAATAAGGGTAGCCTTGCCCATTTATTTTTAACGGTTATTGTGATAGAAAATTGTTGTGCTTGTTTTGCCTGCAAGTTGTTCAATTTCATGTTCACTTAGTGTAAGAGCAAGCTTGTATGCCTCTTTAGCTACCAGTTATTGTTCAGTTCTTGTGTCTTGTGTCAATGTGTTCTGATTGATCGCTAAATTGTAAGCCTATTTGCTACAATCTTGTTGTCCTAGAAGTGTAATCTTTGTTCTTGAGATTTGAGAAATAAAGTCTTGTGGCTACTTTTCCCTGATATAATGTCTCAAATTTATGTTTTGTGTTATGCTTACATGATCTCTATTTCAACTTGCATTGAAAGTAAGTAGATGTGTGTTGGAAGAAAAGTTTATTTAAGTATTTTTGTCAAAGAATCCTTCCTTGTTCATTTTTAAGTCTCTTGCTCTGCGTTTACTTGAGAAATTAGAAATGTCATTAGAGTAGGCTTAGTCATAGTTGAACCTCCAAAAGAGAAAATCCCAGCTATAGTGCTTGAGTTCTATAACCGTGCGCTCTTAGTTAAGCAAAAAGATAGGAAAATTAGTTTTAGTTTACTTTCTTTTAAGCAACATCAACAAAGAGGGAGCTTCCCCTCCTAATTTAAAGAGCAGATTATCTATGCATAGTTGTTCGTTTCTAATCTAAATTCTAGAGGTACGAATTGAAATGCCAACAGTAGAGCATGGACCAAAAATGATGATGAGTCCTTCAAATGCTGCTCAAAAAAGAATGCCAAACTGTGGCACATATTGATACAAAAAATCATTTACCACTCCAAAAGATATCAACATAATTGGTGGCTGAGCTGAAACTGCCAACTCATGAGTAACTACAAAATCTGTCAATGAAGAACTATAGATTAATCCACACTGCAACAGGAATAAGGTCAAAATCAAGGAAACAACTACACGAGTATCAACTGGACACTCTCTATTGATAGATTGGTATATCCCCATCTCAACTGGAGATAGGTACCAAGTCTTTGGATGTAGAACCTGTCGTTATGATTGCAGGTGGATTGCTTCCATAATGAGTGTCTATATGGTATCTAGTCCATCACATTGAAATGCATGGGTGACCAACTACTACATTCACTATGTATATAGGAACTAACACTGGATACATAGATCAATCGAAAGAAGCAAAAAATGTGATAGATTACACTAAAGTAACAAATGTGGCACTTTATTTTAGTATGTTTACAACATTGCATATGCATAGAGGACTACAACAATGATGATGCAAATCTGGAAATATTAATGAAGAAACCACACAAAATGTGCCCTAAAACAGATGACTGTGAAAGATTCCCTCCAGTTGGATGTTGCCATAATGACAAAAGTAACTAGCCCTTGTTGGCTAGCGATTGAAGGTATGAACGGTGTAGGATGAAGCTTGGTAGGTAGGCAAGAAAATAATTTCCCCAAATTTTCTTATTGATGTGATTTGTTTTAAAAAGTACTTAATTAAAAGTTTAATTTAAAAACATATTATTAAAAACATTATTAAAAATAAAGAAATATATATAGTCTTTTAATGAAAATATTTATTAAAAAATATTAATAAAGAAAAATTGATTATATTCATAATGGCGCATGCAAGAGCAGAGCAGTGGCAGAAGGGCGATTTGTAGAGGTTTGATGGTGAAGCACAAGGTGCGGCTAGAGTAGGAAGGCCGCAGTAGCAGGTGAACATTGCAGGAATATGGCAACAAGGGAGAT
Source organism: Sequoia sempervirens (assembly GCA_007258455.2). Lineage (NCBI taxonomy): Eukaryota > Viridiplantae > Streptophyta > Pinopsida > Cupressales > Cupressaceae > Sequoia > Sequoia sempervirens. The sequence goes on along the minus strand of VDFB02134648.1, from coordinate 77,368 downwards.
GGGCAAGGGACTCAGAGGATGATATTCTGATGGAAAGAATTCACCAACAAGCGAATGAAGAATGATGGAGAAACTCTAGAGGTCAAGACTAGAGAAGAGGAAATTCTATGGATCCAGGCTGGAGAAGACAATAGCAATATGAAAATCCTGAATTCTAAAGGCCTAGACAACAAGGACAAAGGCATTGGAATCATCAAAAAATTTGAGGTAGGGGCAGAGGGGTAGCCGAAACCCTAGGAGAGCTAGAAACAAGGGTAGGAATGGATGGTGAAACCCCTCGCACAGGAATCCAATTTTCACAGAGCAGAGAAATGAAGGTGACTACAAGAATGGATCGGTCATGGGGGATAATACCAAGAAAACAATGTCGTTGAGCCCTGCAAAACTTCAAGCAGAGATTTCGAGGCTAGAAAACCTAGCTCTACTAGTGAAGTGATATGGTAAAGATTTAAATTGGGAGAGCTTGAAACTATGGTGGCATGGCAAATGGGGAGATATCTTAGAATTCAAATCACTTGCCAATGGATATTTCGTGGTAGTATGCCCCTCTATGGAGATCAAGGAGAAGATTGTGAATGGGATCTAGATCCTAGATGGGTGCGGCTTTTACATTCATCGTTAGATGGCCAAATTTGATCCTCTTCATCATCAAATGGAAACCCTACAAGATTGGTACAAACTTCCTAACCTCCCCCTAGAATACTGGGATCCAAACATATTAGAGGAAATCGGAAATAGCCTAGGAACTTATTTGTGTGCTAAAGAGGGGTAGGACCCTGACGGTTCAGGCACCCACATCAAGATTCGTGTGGCAAATAACCCTAACTGAGTCATCTAGAAGGAGATTGGGCTAATTTCAAAGCAGGGTGAGTGGACACAGGCCCTAATCATTGACTCCTTCACAACTGATACTTAGGTCCAAACCCTAGGTTGGCGAACTCCTAACAAACCCCATGGAAAGATGAAGCCTAGTGTGCTTCCAAGGCTTCCAAGCAACAAGATCCCCTGCACAAATCGAAGTTGTTCCCCAACCAAGAGCTACAAGCTACAAGTGGGTCTTAATCAAAGGAAAAGGAAATGCAAGATGAATCCAAGGTTGCAGATGATATGGTTGGCAATTTAGGGGTGTAAGGCAAAGTCAGTTCGTTGGATCAAAAACTCTCTAAAGCAATCGACATGTAGGGAAATAACATCTGAGAGGAGGACCTAGACTCTTGCATTGAAGTTGGTAAGGAACTAGTTGAATTGGTTGTGGCTACTAAAAGTGGAACCCTCAATATGGAGGCGGATGAGGCTTTTGACGACTAGATAGATGAGCAGGATCAGGAGAATCTAGAGCCCAACCTGCTCAATGCAGAATCTATGCAAAAATCGATCAAGCGGCAAAAGGTGACTCCCCATGTGGCCCCAGAGCATTGCAAGCTCGACATAGGTCAAAAAGATCTCCCCAAATCTTCCCTTGACTGTGGGGATAACAAGAAGAGAGGTAAGATCCCAAACCAAGAAAAATTGAAATGGGACGAAGAAGCGAACAGCCAGTTAAAAATCAACACCATGCTCAAAGTAGGGAAGGGTGAATCCCTTCCTGAAAAACCATGAAACTCTTAACTTGGAATGTTAGGGGCCTCAACCCACCTAATAAATGATGCCTAATCAAGCATCAATTGAATTCCATGTAGCCAAAAATTTGTTTGTTACAAGAGACTAAACTTGATGAACAAGAGAAAGCTAATTTTGGGGAGAAAATGAAGTCATGGAGATCATTTGGAGTCAACACCGAGGATCCTTCTTGCGGTTTGTTGATTCTCTGGAAGCCACAATCGGTCATCGTCAAAGAGTTGGTCACCATTAGATCGTGGCTCACTTGTAAGGTAAGAAGTCTGGCCTCAAATTTGTTTTTCTACTGGTTACCGTCTATGGTCCAAATAATTGCATTCAAAAAAGACATTTTTGGAGTGAATTGGACAATATTTGTGGTTTCCCTACCTTTGAATTATGCATATGGGTTGGGGATTTCAATGCAATTCTAAAATCATCAAAAAAGAAAGGTGGTGTTGGGAGAAAAATGCAGTCTTAGGTAGATTTTGAACATTTTGTGGAAAGAAACATGCTAATTGACCTGCACACGGGAAGTGGCCATTACACATGGACCAATAGGAGGCTCGATTTTTGTAGCATTGCTGAGAAACTAGATAGATTTCTATTCAAAGGTGATCTCAGTCATTTTCCATATACTCTAGATTGTCAAATCCTCCCTCGATCTGGTTCAGATCACTTTCCAGTGGCTTTGGATATTGTTGGGGAAAGGGGATCAGCTAGATGCCCCTTCAAATTTAAAAACATCTGGTTTAAGGACCAGAATTTCTTCCAACTCACAAAGTAATGGTGGAAAGAGTGTCATCCCAATGGCTCAAACATGTTCTACATTGCAACCAAGTTGAAGGTAATCAAACAGAACCTAAAAAAATGGAACAAGGAAAGTTTTAAGAACATTTTTGTGGAGAAACAGAGGTGTGAAGAAGCTTTGAAGGAGCTCTCTGAAAAGATCATTGAAAGTGGGATGGAAAATCAATGCTTTTTGGAAGAGAAAGAGTTCTTGAGGGAAATGAATGATCTTCTGGAAAAGGAGGAAATTTTCTAGAAGCAAAAATCCAAGGAAGTCTAGCTCAGTGCCGAGGATAAGAACACAAAAATTTTCCATAACTCAACCAAGCTACACAAAGAAATCAATCACATCACTTGCATCAAATCAAGTGATGGAAAAACCCTAGAAAAAGTTGAGGATGTCAGGAATGTTATTGTCAAACATTTCCAAAACTTGCTAAATGAATAGGAGGGGTCCAATTTAGCTCCACAACAGGATCTCCTAGATGGTATCCCTAAGTTGGTCTCGGACGCTCAGAATGAAATGTTGAACAGTAAGTTCAATGAGCATGAAGTCAAAACTACCCTCTTCTAGCTTCATTCGGACAAGGCTTCGGGTCTTGATAGATTCTCGACCAACTTCTTTCAGAAATGTTAGGATATCTTGGGGAAAGACATCATTGAAGCCATTGAAGAGTCCAAAAGCTTGGGGCAGATTCTCAACGAGATTAATAACACCTTTATTGCTCTCATCCCAAAAGAGGAGAAGCCTAAAAACCTAGATGAATATAGGTTGAATGCTCTTTACAACACTATTTATAAGATCCTGGAAAAACAAGTTGCTAACAAACTCAAGAAGATCCTTCCTAACATCATTTTAGAAGAACAAACTAGTTTTTTCCCCAACAGATCGATTCTTGATGGTGTCACCATTGCTCAAAAGGCAATTCAGAAAATGAAGAAAATGAAGAAACAAGCCATGCTCCTAAAGCTGGGTATTAAAAAGGCCTATGACAGGGTCAATTGATGCTTCCTCTTCAAAGTTTTGGATGGCTTTGGTTTCAACAAGGTGTGATTGGATTAGATCTTCGAGTGGATTGCTTGCCCAAGGTACTCAACTCTACTCAACGGCCCCCCTGAAGGCTTTTTCAATGCATCTCAAGGCCTCCACCAAGGGGATCTCATGTCCTTGTTTATCATCATTGCTAAGGTGCTCGGAAGATCGATCTCTAGTGCTTGGCGGGCAGGAAAGGTGATTGGTGAGCAGATCACTGGTGGTCTACCGGAAGCTACCCATCAATAATTTATTGATGATACTATGCTCTTTGGCACAACACAGGAAAGGGAAGCTCACCATTTCAAGGAAATTCTAGACATATACTCAAATGCATCGAATCCAGAAGTCAGTTTGGAAAAATTATGAGTGTTCTTCAACACCCCTGCGAGGAGAGAAAATCATATTCTAAAAAATTTGAAACTTAAAAAGGGTTCACTTCCCTGCAAATACCTTAGGCTCCCCCTAGTGAAGGGCATTCAACCGGGTAACATTTGGGATGGTCTAATAGAAAAGGTCAATAATAAAATTGCCTCATGGAAGAATCGGTGGTTTTCAGGGCTGGTCGGTTGACTAAACTCAAATCGGTAGTTTCTGCCCTGCACACCTACTTGATCTCATGCCTCAGTCTAGTTTTTCAACTATTATTAGATCAATGAAGTCCAGAAAAAAATAAGAAACTTTTTGTGGTCGGATGGGAAAGGAAAAAGGAAGCAGCACAATGTCAGATGGGAGTGGTGTTGCATTTCAAAAGAAGAGGTGGTTTGGGCCTCAAGGACCTAAGGTTGCAAGGAATTGCTCTAGCCTCCAAGTGGGTACTAAGGGCTTTGGAAGGTGATGAGCCTTGGAAGGTTCTTGTTAGGCAAAATATCTTGAATTCAACTCCAAAAGAAGGCAAAGCTTGGAAGCTCCTCCCCATGTGTGATATTCTTATTTCTGATCATCCTATCTCACCTACAGGATCCATGATGTTCAAGACCATTTAGAGAGTAGGGAAACTAGTCAAAGGAAACATTACTAATAGCCACTTCATCAAAGATGGGAACAAAACTACAATGGGGCATAGATCCATTTGGTGGAATTTGAAGCACAAAAATAAACCCCTAGCCTTATTACAAGGTTGTTCTACAAAGGCTTGGGTACAAAAAGGGATTAAATATTTCAATGATATCCTCAAAGATGGATATCTTAAGGATTGGGATGAACTAAAATTGGAATATGATCTACCTCCAAGTAATTGGAGAGCATATACAATAATTAGGGAGACATGTAGAGAGGTGCAATTCCCTGCAGAAGACTCTATTGATAGTCAGGAATGTCTTGAGTATAATGGAAGAATGATAAAAAAACTTCATTGCATTAATGCAAAATCTGGTCTACTCCACCATAACTGAACATATTGATCTAACTAAGCATGTTAATAAGGCATGAAACCTTAATCTAAGCAGAGAACAATGGCAGAAGATTTTTTAATTGAATTGGAAATTGAAGCTGGAACCAAAAAAGGCTAGTTTTAAATGGTTGTTGTTGTTACAAAAACTCCCTTATAAAATTGCTCATAATGATATTGATATGTGCAGTCTGTGTAGAGTCCCTGAGACTATGAATATATTTTTTGACTATATGTTTGCTAAAGAATTGTGGAGAATATTTTGCAATAAAATGAATATATGGACTGATAATAATAGACTGTGCCCAAAAAAAAAATTATTGAATATTGGTAACAAAATGAACAAGGAGTGCATTATTCTATGGTTGTGCATTTCTATTGAAATTTTTTGGTCTATCTAGAAGGCACGAAATAACGAAAAGTTTGAGGGAGAGAGGAGAGTGCTTTCTAAGTCTTTTAAAAGACTCACACTTCACAACATTGTTATGTAGGTCTTCATCACAATTGCTGTGTCTAAGGAGAGATTCTAGAACTTCTTGGAAAATAGGAAAACTGAAATTGACATCATGGAGGTTAGGTATGGTCACATGTGGGAAGGTGGTCATCCTGCCCTGGAAATTTTCCTAAAGGCATTGGAAGCATTACAGAATGATCTCACTAAGGACACAAGAAGAGAGGTGGTGAGCAAGGAAGAACAGGAAGTGGCACTAGCTCTTGTTGCACTGAAAGGTGCTACACCAAATGCAGCTACCAGAGGATGGTGATTGAGAGTTTTCTTCAAGTTCATGTTTTGCTATACGAATATACTGGTGATGCAGATATGCAAGATATACTGGTTATACAGATAGGCGACTTGGTCATATGTTGTCACTAATGCAAGGCATAAGGCACAGATCAAGGGTGACACTGGTTTTGTATGCATTTTGTATATGAATTACTCTGCTGTATATGGTTGTATGGAAATCATTTTGTAAAGTTTTTGCTCTGTTCCTGAAGCTAGCTGAATTTTGTATAGGGGATGTCAGGTTGTATATGGCTATGTTGGGATGTTATGATGTATATCGGCTGCTTGGGTAAATGCAAATATTGTAAATGGGATAGCTAATAGTTGATGAACTGTAAGTAGGGGTGCTAGCCTGTCTCAAGCTGAGGCAGTGATTCATATGTAAGCAGTGCTATGAACTCTGTTATTTCCACTATATGTAATACAAAAAAAAAATTGTGTAAGCATAGGCAGAGTTTTTCTTTTAAAGGTTAGGAACTTTTGTCTATGTTCTAAAAGATGATCATGTAAAACGATTTAATATGAACACAATAGTTTCAAAATTGTGTAAGCATAGGCAGACTTTTTCTTTTAAAGGTTAGGAACTTTTGTTATGTTCTAAAAGATGATTATGTAAAAGGATTTAATATGAACATAATTAATTCATAAGAAAACAATTAGCATGTAATGAGAACATCAAAACTCATTGGCTGGCATTTAATGTTAAAAGGTCTGTATTCCAAGCCCAAACTGAACCTAACGTATAAACAAGTGATACCAAAGTCCAAGATTACACGTACTGATAAAATTAAAAAGCCTCAAATATAAGGACTTTTACAAAAAATCAAACCCTTCTTGAAAACCTGATGTGCTGTTCATGTAATACATGCTTTCCAAACGTCTTGTTTTACTGGTAAGAATCAATAAAATTTATATCATGATCGATTTAGACAAACTGATGGCAATTAAAAGCAAACAATGAAAAACTGGATTCCATGGAAGCTATCAAAAACTTGATCATCCAAGCACTCGATGTATATATAAGTGGGTAGCAAATACTAAATGTCTTACAACAACAACAAATATATATCTTTCTTAAAAAATTATGTCAAGTCCAATGCTTGAACTTGCAAATACCCCTGCGTTTTTCTTTGAAGCAATCTCGAACAGATTGAACCATTAAAATTACTGCCGGTACCTTCCCAAGCTCTTCATTATTCTCCTGCAAGGTCAGAATTAAAAATGTTTGTGAGAAAAAAAGTATCCCTTAATAAGTTAAGAATGTATCCTTTAACAAAGGCATAACTCCCTGCTAGAAAATCATATATTCCCAAGTCTCATAACCTACCAATTCAACAAGGCGTTCTTCAAGACCTGAATTTTCATTAGTGCACATGAATAGCTTCTGATAAGCTCGTCTAATGCTTCTAACCTATTAAGCCAATAAGAGTGTTAGTTTCTATGTAAATTTGAAGTTGAGATGACAATTTGCATCAGAGAAAATGGCAAGCATTAGTGCTGCAAGTAGATTCATATGAACTAGGATTACTTCCATATTCCGTTCAAACTAATCCCATCTACTGTTCGTAGTGTTTATCTCAACATACAATTACATGCATGGTACAGTATGAATCGTGGGGATTATTATTATAGATCAATAAAAGTTGTATCTGATGCAACATGGATACATTATGACATTTAAAAACTTAATACATGTGCTTAAATAAAAAATAAAACACTAAAAGAAAGCTAAATGTAATACATGTGCTTAAATAAAAAATAAAACACTAAAAGAAAGCTAAGCTTCAAAAGTGTTAACAAATTTTTTGGCAAAGAAAAAATATCAAGGTAATCCGAATTGAAAGGGCATCCATGGAACAATTCTTTTATCAAGATATCGATTCCTTCTTGATAGAATTGTCGACAAAAGACATTTATTTGTACCAGGGGTTATGCATAGAGAAGCCTAAATTGAAAGACAAGCAGCTTATGTTGCATTGTATACATAGCCCTATAGTGGGTGAGCTATAGCAGTCAACCCATGCCCTGTATTTTTATACTAATGAAAAACAAAATCATGGCTTATAACTATTATGAATCATAGAAGTGCCAGTGCTTTCTTGTACGCCTAGATTTAATCAATGTGGCACTTAGCACCAGATTAAACAAGAAGCATGTAATATCCGAGAGACTACAAAAGAACACGGAAAAGAATTAGAAATACTTTTAGGCCTGATTTTGTAAATGACAAATCATTGTCACTAAAGAAATTGAGCTCCCTGACTGTAGCAAGGAGTTTGCTTTACTCGTTTTGACCTACTTTTTTACTATTAAACAAATTTATCTTCTGTCAACAACTGTAGCAAGGAGTTCGCTTTACTCATTTTGACTTTTTTACTATTTAACAAATTTATTTTCTGTCAACAACTGTAGCAAGGAGTCTGCATGAGACTTGAAATTATCATCTTGACAAAGGGAGGACAGGCATCTTCAGCCATGCTGATACAGGAGGATCTGGGGCTTCAATCAATTTGCAGTATCACAACAATACTCTATATTACACTTCCTCTTCATCTCAGCAATATGCAGTAAAAGCCACAAAGCTTAAGTCATCATATCCAATACCAGCTCTGACAATGTTAACTCTGTCGGCATACTTGTTATTCAGTATCTTCAAAAAATGATAGGTAGAATATGAACTGGCAAGAGGCAAGCAGTTGCCTGCCTTACGATTGTCAAGCAATCCCCATCTCCTACCTTGCATATTAAATTTTATTATTTTAATGTACAATCGTTAATTATCAAAAAGTTGGCTAGAAAGTTAAGTTTTGGTTGATGCATCTGACCTCTCAGATCATGGTACAGAACTTGTAGATTCTTCCTTAATATAATCCTGCATTACTGTTCAAGCATTGTGTTCAATTGTCCTTTATTCTCTTTGTGAAGGCATTCTGATTGATGTTATTGTTTACCTCCCTCATTTAATGTTTTGTCCCTAAAATCACCCCTAGGCTCCAGACTAGTGGTATTAAAAAAAATCTCTTTTCTCAAACACTCTTTGCATTTGAATGCTCTCACACAAGGTCTAGTTATAGAAAGTTTGGTTTTGAAATCCCTGACCATCTTAGCGTCCTAGTAATTGGATGACCCCAATAAAAGACAAAAAATTTGACACAAGAGATGTTGGACCCAACATGTTACCAAACAATAATTGAGGACACTTTTTCATGATAGATGATTTGGCAAAATGTCATTCATAGGGAAAAGTTGAGATTAATGATCACTTCACACAAATTTTTTAGCGAGTACAATCTTCCTAATATTCATCATCTTCATAAACCAAGAGGTTGCTTGGAGGCCAAACACCATAGACAGTACACGTAAATGTCAATAGTCCAAGCATATAAGGCAAGAGAGATGTCAGTGCTTTAAGTTAATGGTTTAATCTAGTAGATTCATATTCTGTCATGAATTTGTTCTTTGACTAAGATAAGATTATTTATGGCCTTCTAAGATTTTTCCTTATTTGAGAAGTAATGAACTTAATGTGAAAGGCTTCTAGGGGGTGTTCATAATGATATCAAAGTAGTGCAACATAGGCTTGGTGGAATGGTTTTAAATTCAAATATGTTTGCAGAAGTATTACAAACAAGGCATAATGGAAAAGAGTACTCATACCATATTGCAATTATGTTGAAAAGGAAACAAGTCAAGAATTGTTATCATAATTTCTAGCTTTAGGGTGGTTGTCATCACAATTCCCAATTGCCACATTACATCATTTGCAGCCATACACATGTTTCTAATCATATGACAGTGATTTTCAGTTTGTAGCTACTCTTGGAGTATTTTCATTAATTGTATGGTTGTTTTCAGCCTCTATATTGCTGATTTTTGCAGGGGATTTTCAATATGGCAGCTTCTATACCATTTCTATATTGTTGATTTTCAAGGTTGCTAATCTTGGGCTGCTATTATCAATCATATACAGCCACTGGTTTGCAGATTTTAGGAAAGTTTTCTTGTATCTTACTGTTTGTGTATGGGTTTCAGCCAATGGAGCTGCTGAAAACAATTATTCCAGCTGCCATACTGCTGTTTAGGAAGAAGTTATAACAATAAAAATAATTGAAGGGAAAAGTAAATAACAATAAAAATTAAAAAAACAAGACCCCGAAAAGGCAACTATAAAAGAGAGATCAAGACACAATGCAAATCATCCAATTTTTTCATTTCATTATTCCTTCCATTTTGGAGATTGAAGCATTCAAGGATGAAAACCTTTGGTGTTGTAGATTCACAGGACGAATTCCCTCTTGGCTTTCCATATTTAGGGATGAAAACCCTCATCCCCATTTGAGGTGATCTTATTCAAAGATTACACTTGAGCTTATAGATTGAATTCATTTTCAACGTGCTACTAGAGTGAATTGAAGTAATTTTTAGCTTGCTACAGTGTCACCACAGTGCCACTGCAATGATTTATTGAAGATTTCAGCCTGTGGAGGTTTGGATTGATTAATATTTGCAAGCAAATCATATATTTTCAGATCATTTGCAGACCTAATGCATGTAATTTATGAAGGTTCGTTGTATTGTTGCATACATTATTGCTGATTACATTGCCTATCTTGAATAAAAATTAGATCTGGAATTTCTATGTTTGTATTTCCATGTTTACAGCTGCCGTCATAATTTTTCCAGAAACTCATTATCCAATTATACTTTCATATTTGGTTAATTTTAGCGAATGATAATAACACCGTCAATAAGAAATCGGTCATTAATCAACAGTCATTTGATATATTTGACATATACAATTCAGACATTGTTTATGTTACATTTGAGGATGTTTACCAATATTATGAGGGTCTGAATTTGTTGTTTGGAAGTGTAAGTTTGATTTACAAGGATTTGCAATATTGCTAATCAGCTAGGGTTTGGCATTGACATTGATTGTTTGATTATTGTTTCAGCTTACATATATTTGATAAATCATCCATTTCCTAGACTTGTCCATTTGGAGACATTACATTTCATCCAATTCAAATAAAGGAAGAAGACATGGCATTCAAAATCATTCAAGGGCTATTTGAGTGTTGGTGTTACCACTTGGCTTATGGAATGCTCCAGCCACCTTTAGGCAGCTAATGAATGAAATTATGAGACCCTTGATAGATTCTTGCATAATTGTTTATCTTGATGAATATTGGATTTCATAGCACCTATGAAGAAGATTTCTTGCATTTGAAAAGGTATTTGAGATTTTTAAGGGGAACCAACTTGTATTGAATGAAAAGAAATGTGAGTTTGCTAAAGAATTGTTGGTGTATTTGCGCCAGGTGGTTGGCGATGGCAAAGTGAGGATAGACTCCTCCAAGGTTGAAGTAATTTAAAGTTGCCAACACCCAACACAAGTTTTGTTGAGCAGCTCAACACCTGCAAAATTTTGCAAAAGCTTTTTCATATGGGGCTGCCTTATGACATGCTATCATGGCAGTGGCAAGAAATTTCAATCGGGTAGTAAGCAGCAGAGAGCATTTGATGATCTCAAACAAAGGATTAGCACAGCTCCAGTTTTAGCATCACCACATCTTCAACAACTGTCTGAAGTAGAAATGGATGCTAGTGACTACGCATGGGTGCCATAGTGCTTCAAGGTGGTAGGCCCATATGTTAACATTCCACAACGTTTAAGGGTGTTGTTATGAATAACAGAACATATGATACGAAGTTATATGCCTCAGTTTCAGCAATAAAGAAATGGAATCATTACCTAATGGGCAAGGAAACAATTGTGCATAGTAATCACCAACCATTACAATATTTGCATGTTCAAACAAAATTGCAGCAGTCATGCCACTACAAATGGATGGCATTCTTACAAAAATTCCATCTAGCCATCAAGCATAAGAGTGGGGAGGCAAATAAATTGGGTGATATGCTTTCCAGACCACTTCTCCTCTCCATAGTCAGCACTCCTGTTATGTTGGAGCTATTGGGAAAACAGATATATGCTGAAGATCATGCACATTTTTAAGATTTCAGTGTGGTGTACAAGTCAACAATCCAAGTATGATGACTTTAAGGCTAGGCCTGATTTTTACCTCTTCAATGCTCTTATTTATAAAATGGGGAAATTGTGTGTGCCTAAGAAAAGATGAGTGATACTCATAAGAAAGGTGCATCTTTATGGTGAATGGCCATTTTGGGGTGACAAAAACAGCAGCAAATCTTCAGAGTATGTCTATTGGCTTTACTTGCAGGTGGATGTCTCTAAGTTCATATGAAGTTGTCAGGTATGTAGCATTTGCAAGCCCTACAATAGGAAACTTGGGCCATACCATGTAATGATGTGACCTAATTTTCTATACCAATTTTTTGCCCATTCCCTGAGTTTTATGTGAGGGACATTTCATCAAACAGTTCATGTGCATACTTTGTGAATAGTTTTCTGATATGCAAGGTGTATGATAAATGATCTTATAATTTGAGACGAGTTTCCAGTATATTTATTATTCGATAAAATTGAAAACAATGCATCACATACTTGCCATTCAGTCCAAATGAATATCAATAAACATATGAAGGTTTTACAACTGCTGTTCTGAGTTTCAGCATACAAAATAAAATACAAAAGCCTGACCTCAAACTCCAGCAACTCCAACCTGATCCTAGATGCCTCACGTCCCCCTTTTCCCCTATTTCAATGACTGGAAACCTCTAATCTTCAAACCACAAACACCTCGTTGTCATTCCCGAAGCTGGACGGCTCCACCATGAGGGGTATGATTGTCTGGATGTAATGAACAGCAGCATATAACTGTTGATGAATGGTAGCTTAGGTCAGATATAAACGATGATTGCTATAAGCATCATCATCGTTTATATAAGATCAATTGCTCTTCATGTTTAATATTTCTAGAAATAAGTAAAAATCGAATAAATGATGTTCAAAATTCGATTGGACAAAATTCGGAATTCATATATATATCCGCCATGTGTGAGGGTGTATGTATATACTAAGTTTGTTTAAACCGAATGGTTATCGGTTGTAAGTGAAACCCGCGCGCCCAAAGGGACACGTCCTCCAAGAGACGCATCCCTTGGAGGCAGGTCTCCTTACATACAAAAGGTGATTCCTTTCTTGATATGCAAAACATCGAAATCATTAATGTTCTGCAATTAGCACATTTAGTATAAATAAAATCTGAGAATCGAAAATCTGACTTAGAATTTTTTGTAGAATTCTTACAATTAGAATCTCCTTAGAACCCTTAGTCTCTCAATTTGATAGAAGATTTGATTACATTTACAATAACATTAAATCGACCTCCTCCCAAAAATGGTGATTCCTTTTCAACATGGTACAACAACATTTTTTGACATAGTGGACTCTTTAAATAGAGGGCAACTCTTCCTCACAAGGTAAGCCAAGTATGATTGTTGATATGGACACCAAATAACCCCCATGTCACTCACTTTTGTCCTCCCAAAACAGTACGGCACCCTTCCAAAGTGCCTCACCCAGCAATAGATTCGCTTGGAAAAGCCATACAAGCATCTCCATAAATATATTCAATTCAATCTCTGCAATACTTAAGATAATTCCTCCACCTATAAATATTAGAATAATTTGTCTTGCCTGCAAGACTTCACAATTACACAATCGCTATCCACTTGTGTGAAACCTGTGTGATTCTACTTAAAATCAGCTAGGATAGATGTTTCTCTACCAAAACCGATACCCTTAGGGATTTCCTCCTAGAGTTTGCTCGAGCTCAAAGCTCAAATTCCACAATAGAGAAAAATAAACAAGCATATACAAATGAGCTCTCAAATCACCTATTATATTTTCCCAAAGAACTTTCTCAAAGGTACTTTTAATTTCCTGCTCAATATAATATTTAAAATGCCTTTATAAAATGCCTTTATAATATATTCACTTTTAAACTATGTTACACGAGGACGCGTCCCCTGCCCCAAAACCCCCCGTCCCCGTCCCCTGTCGTCCCGGGGATGGGGGGACGCAAAGGGGACGTCCCCCTGCCGTCCCCGAAAATGCAAAATCCATCGGAAACGCCAGGAAACGTTTCCTTCACTTTGGGGACGTTTCCCCGTCCCCAATACAGATTGGGGACGTTTCCTTGTCCCCAATACGAATTAGGGACGGATAGGGGACGGCTAGCCGTCCCCTACAGGCTGCAAGTCAAAATATATTAAAAAACAATTAAAAAATGACTTTTTAAAGGTTTAGTTCCTTCGCGTGGGGCCCACCAACTGTTCAATGTTTTAATTGTTTGGGCTAAAGTCTGAAAAAGACTAAATATTAAATCTTTTAGTTCCACTCTTGCTAGAGGATGATAGTGACTCAGATAGTTCTGAGTCTTTCGATATTCATAGCCTGAATGAGGCTTAATTTCATAGACTGTTGTATTTAATAATTTGATTTTCATGTTTGAACTTTGAGACTTCTGGATACATGTTTGAGAAATTTGGATATTTCATATTGATAGACCATGGTTTTATTGATGTTTGATACTGCTGTGATAAATTTTATAATGCTTTAATGACATTTCTTATGCTGTTATAGTACTACTCTCACGATTTACTTACATATTGATATTGTTGTTATCAATTATTAATTTATTGACATATCTATCTCTCTTTCCCTCTCTCTCTCTCTAATATATTAATAAATTTTGAAAAAATCATATATATATATGTATTTTGTATGTCGCCGTCCCCTAAAATTGCCCCTTAGGAAACGTCCCGGAAACGCGTCCCTTGCCGTCCCCCCATCCTCGTCCCCAACAGGCCGTGGAACATAGCTTTTAAAACATTTAAGTCACTTATAAAATTAATTAAGTTATCCATAATATTTGCTTTATCGGAAAACTTTAATTAATTAATTTATTCCCTGATATAGCTTGAAATTAGCCTACTGGAAATAAATAGGCTAAACTGAACATTTTCGGCTACTCCACGAAAGGGGACATTACATACCAACAATGAATAGTGCCTCAAAGACCATGGGAAAGCATATCCATGGAATTTCTAGGTGTATTGCCAAAAACAAAGAATGAAGAACTATATTTTTCTTATTATAGATCATTTTTCAAAAATGTGCATATTAGTTGTTGCAAAGATACTAACTGGAAGTGATGCAGCTGCGCTGTTCTTTAGAAATGTTTGGATACACTTTGGACTTCCAAAAAGTATCAATTCACATCATGATATGAGATTCTTAAGTGAGTTTTGGTGCACCTTGATGAGTAGAATGGATACTAAACTTAAGTGGTCTATGGCATTTCATCCTCAAAACAGATGAACAAACAGAATTGGTTAATAAAACATTGGTGCAGCTGCTACATGGTTATAATCAAAGGCATCCAAAAGGTTGGGACAAGCATTTGGTCAATGTAATGCAATCTTACAATAGAGCATCCCACTCATCAATTGTTGGAATATTTTGTCATTGATGTCAAAGTTGAGCTACCTGGCTGCCTGCTTGACCTGCTTGACCTGTCTGTCTGCTTGCTTGAGCTGCCTGGGTGCTTGGTTGAGGTGCCTGCCTGTTTGTCTCAGCTACTTGGTTGCTTGTATAAGCTGGTTGATTGCCTACTTGTCAAGTTTGCCTAATCAGCTTTGTGTCAGCTTTGAAAAGTCTAATCTTTCTATGTAGATGAGGTGGCTTATTTTTGTCATATGTGAACTTTTATATGGCTCAGTTTTTTGTTGATACGTGTCATTGAAATTGGGTTGAAACAAAAGTTGGTTCTTACCTTGGCACGAGTTACTCTAAAGGCCTTCGTGGCATATACATCATATTGAGTCAGCTTATATCTTTGGGCACATGGTTTATTTTTTATATGCTCTGCAAACAATATTATATAGTGTGTCAACGGGCTTTAATATGAATATGTGGAAGTGTGGGAGCGAAACTTTTATGTGAAGGCGCATTGGTCTAAGCCTTGTACTATTTCTATGAGTCGAAATTTAATTTCTGGAGGCATCGATGCATTTCTAAAAAGACAATCTTCAATGTGTAACACCTACCTCACCTTCTGGAAGTGAACAAAAATGTTTCAAAAGTCAATTAGAAGAATCGACTGTGTGTGCAGCGATCAATATCTGAGTGTGTCGGGTGTTCTTCCCAGCTCGACTTAATGAGTGGCAGGGACATGTTGCTTTCTGGACAGAAATCAATGATGGCAATTTTATTAAAATTTCTCTGACACCGATATATGTATTCCAGTGTCGACGGCTTGTTAAAAAAACATCATGGAATCTTCATACTAAAATGTCTACACAGAAATTAAAGTTTGGAGAGGCATATGTTTGCCAAAAAAAAAGGGAGACAACTCATAATGAAATATCAACTTCTTGGTGGCTAAATCTGTATCGACTCTTTCATTTATTCAAACGTTTTTTTTTTTCTGAAGGCCTTATCAAATGCTTGTGAATCCTTTATTTTGGACGGCTTCTTCAGTTAACTCCTCATCGTCTTCTATCTTCAGTAAAAACTTTTCTTGGATGTATTTTTAATCATCAGTGAATGGTGTATGCAGGACGCGTCTCCTACAGGTAGAATAAATTTCTGGCAAAGACGTGAGAGATAGTGGGCGGCATAAAGAGAAATCTGAATTCAAATTTTTTGAAGACGTGTATTCCAGGTTCTGGCAGAAATATTTTATTATACTTGCTAAAATTATTATTTTTGTGTCGGCTATTAAAGGAGCTTTTGAAATCTACCTGGTGACGGTTTTGTTGTGGCTTGTCATCTCTATCTTTAGAGAAGTCTTTACTCCCCCAGGCAACAACTGTGAAGTGATATAGGCTATGCATAATGTGTATGGGTGTGACTAAAATGTTTTGAGTGTCTTCGAGTCCTCTTGGTGATATCGGGTTTATGACTAAAGATATTTACTTGCTCAGACGACTTCTTTATTGTGATAACGGCTGGAGCAAAATATGGCATCACATTTTCTTCTGAAGAATCTTTCCATGAGACGAACAGGTGTCAGCTCTATAATGTTTCAATTTTTATAGTGGACGTGTTTCTTATAGAGACGGCTTTCTTTATGATTATCTGAGTCGTATTTGTGTGTGGAAGTTTCCTTTTCTCTGGTGCCTTCATGAATCGGGCTGTTAGTGGTCTGAACTTATTATTGAACTGAGGCAGTTTTAAAAATAAAGCGTCTTCCTTATGCTAATTCTGGCTGACGGCTCTAGGTGGCTATGTTATTCCAGTTTCTGAAGGTTTTTGATTGGTCGGGTGGAGTGATAACATCGAGATTGTAAATCCTGAGGATTGTGAGTGGTGTATGTAGTGGTATTCATTGTGGCAACAGGACATGTTTTTTGATGACATATTGCATATCTTTCTGAAAGTTTTTCTTTGACTTGGAGGAGCTCGATACTGTCATTAGGATAGTATGTTGTAGTTGATTAAAAAGGAAGTGAGACGTGATTCAGAGCTAAATATATACGATGACATGAGGAGGTCTGGAAGTTTGTTAGTTTTATAAGTGTGACAGGTTGTTCAATGAAGGTGTTAGTCGAGTCTTTTTGAGCATCTGCTGAAGAAATCATGGGGCTGGGAAGAAAACATGAGTTTTCTTTAATATCAGAGAATTGCCGAGAACTGAAGATTTTTATATACAGTAATGAGAGCGCTACATATATAATGTTGTATAATGATCTGTGAAAGAACATACATGGGCTGCAGTTTGAACTTTTGTGTGAAGTCTACAGGAGTGTTTGATGTTTTAGGTGGTTGGTATTCATAAAGGTTAAGTTGTTCTGTATGATGTGTTTGAGTTGATTTTCATAAAGTTCAGGCTAGTCAATCATTAATTAGAGGCTGTATGGAAGTGTGTAGAGGAAAGAAAATGCTGTGAGAAACATCTTTATTTGGGGTGTGTGAAGTGTATGCACAATCTATATAAAAACCCGGAGTTTCAGATATTAATGATGTTGCTCAATAATAAGTCATAGGGAGCCCTTCGGAGGTGTTAAGAGAGTTATGAAAAATTTTGAGTATGTTAATCATCTAGAGCAGTTTCAGTGATTTCAGCAGCATTTGGGAAATCAGATTTTGAAGTTGAGATTTTGAGTAGAAGATTTTCTGTATTTGGACAACGTATATATTAGTGTGGGCCTCACTGTTCAAGTGTTGGCAGCGTTTCAAATCAGTGTTCAAAACTCATATTTGAGAAGTCTGGAGTTGGTGCTTCGGTGTTTTCAAAGTTGGTGCTTCAAAGGAGAGTTGGTGCTCTCGGTGGGTCGGTGCTCACTAAATATAATCAAAGTTTGGTGCTTCGTGAGAGTCGGTGCTCTCGGTGGGTTGGTAATCACCTATTGTAATCAAGGTTGGTGCCCATTGGAGATTAATAAAAGCAATATTTTGCCGTGGTTTTTAACCCTCCACGTAATCCTAGTGTTCGTGTTATTTATGGTGTTTTCTGATGCTCTTTATGATCTGATTTTTGATTAACATGTTAAATCTGGTTTAAAGTTTTAAAAGAACTGAAATACTGATTCAGCCCCCCTGCCCCCGCTCTCAGTATTTCCTGTGTGCTCTTCAATTGGTATCAAAGCCCAATTCCTCCGGAAAGTGAGCTTAAAAGCTTGGAGGTAGATTCTGGTTGCACACATGGGTTCGTTTGAGATGTTTGGAGCTCCTATGTTTAATGGTACTACCTATGCTTTTTGGAGTATTCGTATGAGAACTTACATTATGTCTCTTGGTTTTGATGTTTGGAGAAGTGTAGAAATTGGATATGCAGTTCCATCAACTCCTCTGACCGAAGCAGCTGCAAAGGAAGCTTTTGGGTTTAATGCAACAGCCATGACAGCAATCTTAAGTGGGTTGTTAGAAGCAATAGTTGTGAAGGTAATGCATTGGGACTCTGCTCAAAAGATTTGGAATAAGCTTTGAAGAATGTATGAAGGTGATTTTGAGAATCTCAGCATGATAGAAGATGAAAGCATTGCTAATTATTTTCAGCGTGTAGATGAAATTGTAAATGCTATCAAAAGTCTTGGAGAGACGATTGAAGAGTCTACAGCTGTTCAGAAGATCTTGAAATCTCTCCCCTTGCGTTTCAATGCAAAAGTTTCAGAGATTAAAAAAATGGAGTTTGGTAAGTTAACCATTGATGAGCTTCGTAATATGCTTATGTCCTATGAATTGAGTACTACTTCTGATCTATCTGTTGAAAAAGAGGTAGCCACTGAAGATTTGAAGAAGGGAGATGACAAGAAGTCTACTACTAGTGGTGGTTCTAATGAATGTCTTGACAATGATGGATATAATGAAGAATATGTTGAAGAATATGATGGAGAATGTGATGAAGAAACTAAAGTTTCTTTTGAAAGAGAACTAATTTGTGTCTTGAGCAAAACCAATAAGCTAAGAAAGAAAAATCAGAATTTGAAGTTGTTGTTACAAGAAAAAAGGGATGCAAAAATGAAGTTATCTCAAGCACTTGAGGATGCAGAAAAGAAGATGGTTGATAAGAAAAATCAAATTGAAAAAGCTGAAATATTGATTGCTGATTTGAAAGTGCAGATTGAAGAGGGAAAGAAGATAGATGAAGAAATCAAAAATCAGTTGAAGGTGAAAGAAGAGAACATTGAGAGACTTGAAGCAGAGGTTGTTTCTCTTAGAAACATAAACAGATCATCAACACTGTTGAGTGAAGAAGAGATAAAGCAGAAAAGTCCTATGTCCTTCGAAAAGATTTTAAATGCACAAAAGGTTCCTAAGGACAAGAGTGGAGTTGGGTGTGAGAAAGGTCAATGTTTCAAGTCTGAAAATGAAGAACAGCAAAAGAGTTACGATGATTGCTTGAAGCATTCGCACCTCAAGGACAGAATAACACGTTTAGAAGACCTCCTAGTCAAAGACAAAATCAAGTGACCAAGTTTAATGACTCTTTCTTTTATGGATATTGTTTTTCATGCAATTGTTTTGGTCACAAGGCTGCAAATTGTAGGGTCAATGCAAAAAATAATTTCAGACGTATGAATAAGAATTCCTATGCTCCTCGGATGAATTACAATGATGTTTGTTACAAATGCAATAACTTGGGTCATACTGCAAAAATGTGTAGAAGCAAACATGCAGATATTTCAAAGCAAAACAAGAGAGTTGACAAGACAGAAAAGGTTAAGATGGTTTGGAAGAAAAAAAATGAGGTTGAAAAGGTTGAATCAAATGGAGTTGCTACTAATGATCATGGACTTGATGATTTCAAAAGAAGGAAGTCAGAAATGACTTCACCCCATCCTTGAGAAGGTGCTCGAACTTAGGGGGAGCATTCATTGATACATCTTATCTACCCCGTTTCAGTTTTGTAAGTTGGTTCAGTTTTGCAGTTTATTATTCTTGAATTTTGGATTTCTGAAAATGACTTTTGGAGTGAGTTTTTGAGTACCTTTTAGCTTGTAAAGCTGCTGATTATTCATCAAATTATCATTATCTTTCAAGATGGGGTTTCAAATTTTAATGTCGTGATCAAAAATTTTGTTAATTATGCCATGACATTGTTTTCAATTTGTCATTGATGTCAAAGGGAGAGAAATAAATCAGGGTGAGCAGCGTTATTTTATATCAGCAGATTGGTTTCACTGTTGGTTTCAATACAGTATAGATTTCATGAGGTATTATCAATTGTTCTCAAGAGATGTTATCTGATGCAATGTTTGGTTGCGGTTTCAGAGTGGTTCCCATCAATGACAAAGGGGGAGATTATTGGAATATTTTGTCATTGATGTTAAGGTTGAGCTACCTAGTTGCCTGCTTGAGCTGCTTGAGCTACTTGAGGTACTTGACCTGCTTGAGCTGTCTATCTGCTAGCTTGAGCTGCCTGGGTGCTTGGTTGAGGTGCCTGCCTATTTGTCTCAGCTACTTGGTTGCTTGTATAAGCTGGTTGATTGCCTACTTGTCAAGTTTTCCTAATCAACTTTGTGTCAGCTTTGAAAAGTCTAATCTTTCTATGTAGATGAGGTGGCTTATTTTTGTCATATGTGAACTTTTATGTGGCTCAGTTTTTTGTTGATACGTGTCATTGAACTTGGGTTGTGTTGTGACCTTTTTCACACATCACCCCATTGCAAATGGGGACCCCCCTAATTTTTGCTTCGTCTCGAACTTTTGGTTTGATTTTGGTTTGTTTTGTTATTGTCTCTCTTTCTGCTGTCTATCTTTCTGGGATGTGCCCGTCTAATGTAAGATTTTGGCTAAGTCTAGAAATTAGCGTTTTGAACTTACTTGCCAATGTGAGGTCAAATGAAGTGAGTAAATTGAGATTTGAGACTAACATTGATGTCAGTATGCTTCCAGCAGGTTTTCACAGAAATTTCATCAGATTCTGACTACTTACTATTTTTAGTAAGTGTGCAATTACAGGCAATCCTTCAGCATTTTTGAGATTCTGACAGTCACATTGCATCCAAAGCACATCAGGCAACTCACTGGTAAAATTTGAGTTGAAACAGACAACTTACTATTTTTAGCAGTTCAGCTTCCGGAGCCAATTTCAGGGCTTAGATGCAGAGTTTTTCGGCGCATGTCTGGAGATTCCTTCTGGGTTTTCAGAGACCTTCGCGATGGTGCAACATGCAAAGCGAGATAATGACTTTCAGAATTCAGTCTTCTAAGGCTATTTTAAGGGTTTGCATGTCAGGGTTTTCTTTGCATGTCGGCATGTTCTTTGTGGGTTTTTCGAGAGCTTCGCGATGATATGACATGCAAAGCGAGATAATCACTTCCTATTTTTTCAGGAACTTGCTATTTTTAGCAGATGCATCTCGGCAGCCGCCTCCCAGCACTTCAGAATCATGAGCTGATCACAATGCAACAGAAACAAGAACAAACGGAGATCGTTTGATATGCATGCAAGATGAATTAGGGTTTCCAGCTTCGGGACCCAAAAAGAGGGGTAAAAAGTCAGAATTTTCGAAAACCGGTGTAAACCACCGCGATCAGCATCTTTCAAGGAGTCTACTGGTAAAATTTGAAGGAAAACGGAGTACTTACTATTTATAGTATGTCATTTTAGAAACAGGCTAAAAATAGAAAGTCAGCTGCATGCGCCAGTGTCAGCAGGCAGGTCACGTGGTGAGGAGCGTGTCATTCGAATTTTCAAGTCAAACGGAGTTGTGGAAGTCTCAGAAACAGGCAGTTGCTATAAATAGTAAACCACTTCCAGAAACATGCCAAAAATAGCAAGTCAGCGCGAAGCGTCAATATGAACAGATCAAGTGAGTGATGAGGACCCTATGGCACGAATTTCAGATCAAACGGAGTTGCAGAGGATGGAAAATTGGACACTTACTATTTTTAGCAGGCTGGTACAGAGGAATTAGGGTTTCCTAAATTCAAGGGCAAGGAACGATGATCGCATAAATGCAGCATCCGACTGTGATCACCACCCTTCAGGCAATCGGTACGCAAAATTTGAAGGCATTCTGAGCAATTGCTATTTTTAGCAAGTTGCTAAAAATAGCAGGTACAGACAGATATCAGGCATCAACAGCACAAATGCATCCCGAGATTCAAAACAAAGCAAAGTCCAGCCTTTTGGAGCTTGAAATTAGCTTGAAGTGCAAAATTGACAAACTTTCTAAAAATAGAAAATTAGGGTTAGCATGATCGAGTTGCCCTAAATCAGGCAAAGAGCATAAAATTCACTGAAATTGATAAATTTCCGAGTCCAACCAGTGAAGAACGCCTTTAAAAGCTGAAGGTTGGTGGAAATTCTCTAAGCACTGGAAATTTGAAATTCACAGGGCAAATGCTGTTGAAGAGGAGGTCTCGAAAATTTCTAAGTCCTTCAAATTTGAAGCTCAAGCCTCCAAATGCGCCCTTGAAGTTGGAGGAGACTGGAAATATTCTAAGTACACAAAATTTGATGCTCCCCATGGCAAATGCGCCCTAGCTTGTGAGATCAATTAGAAATTTGCCTAAGTCCTTGAAACTGGAAGCTCCATGAATGAATTGCGCCCACCAAGTTGAAGAAAGAACTTAAAATATTCTAAGTCCTTGAGAATGAAGGTAGACATGTGAGAATGTGCCCAAGGTATAAACTAGAAGGAGAGCCTGTGAAATGCGCCCATCACAAGGTGACTGTGCAAGGAAAGTTTCTAAGTGTCAAAATTGAAAGTTGCGCCTGCCATATGTGCCCAGGAGCTAAGGAGGCTAAGTGTTGAAAAGTTTAAGTATGAAAATTAAACGCTCACTCATGGATTTGCGCACAAGGCCATGAAGGTGGGTTAGAGACTGGAAATTTGCCTAAGGCATTAAAATTGAAAGTTCCATGGGTCAAATGCGCCCCCTTTTGACTTGGAAAAATTTGTCTAAGTAGTGAAAATTCAAAGCTCCCCCTTACATTTGCACCTAAGAGCACATACCTCCATTTGCGCCCTTGAACTTGAAGTTAGTGGAAAATCTTCTAAGTGTTGCAAAATTGGAGCTTGACACTCAAAATCCGCCCAAGCTAAGTGGAGAGGATGAAATTTTTCTAAGGCAAGAAAATTTGAAGAAGGACCCTCCAAATGCGCCCCTGAAGAGAAGATGAAGGTGAAAATATTCTAAGTCTTGGCAACTAGAAGTTCCACCTCTTAAATGCGCCCAGTTTGAGGAGGGCTAGAAAATTTTACTAAGTGTGAAGAAATGAAAGTAGAGACTTTTGAATGCGCCATTGGAGGTAAAGTGTTTGAAAGAATTGTGTGAATGTTCAAAATGGAAGTGCAAGGTATGAAATGCGCCTAGCTTGTGAAGGTGCAAGAAAAATATTCTAAGTGTTCAAAATTTGAAGCTCTCCCATGTTGAATGCGCCTGGCTTGAAAGAGGTAATATCAAAAGTTTAAAATTTTCTAAGTGTGGAAACTTGAGGTAGCACCTCTGAAATGTGCCCTTGCATGTGAAGAGACTAAAGAAAAAATTTTCCAAGTCTTGAAAGTTGAAGTCTCCAAATGCGCCTAGACTTGTGGAGAGTGATGGAAAAGTTTCTAAGTGTTTTAAATTTGAAGTGCACCCTCTAAAATGCGCCCAAGCTTGGAAGGATGACTAGGAAATTCTCTAAGTGTTGCAAATTGGAACCTCAGAGGGGGAAATGCGCCTTTGCCTGGAGGAGGTTAGAAAATTGTTTAAGTATTCAAAATTGGAAGTTCATGGTGTAATATGCACCTTGACTTGTGAAGAAGGGAGTTTGAAAAATATTCCAAGTGTTGCAACTTTGAAGCCCAGCCTAGCAAATGCGCCCAAGGTGATGGAAGAATGAAGTAAATTGTGCTAGACATTGAACACAGGAAAATGAATGAAGTTGGATAAAATTTTCTAAGGCACAAAGGGTTTTCTCTAGAAAAAAAAACGTCCAAGTCTGATGAAGGTGTGAAATTTTTCAGAAGCATGAATAAAGTTGCCAGTGGAAAAGTCAGTGAGTGCCTGCTTCGCAAGGTGGATAAAATATTTTCAAGTCAAAGCAACAAGAAAATATTCACAGAGAGGAAGAACGGATTTAAATTGATTGAATAATATATTTCTAAGGTTCAAAATTTAAAAATTTAAATGAACCCGTTCGTTGTGTACCCATGGATTCATCGCGTTTCAGAGAAAATTTTCTTCTGGGTACTGGACGTTTGTGATGAGGAATGGATTTCTGTCTTCTACACTTCGTCGGCGCCTTCAAGATGAGGAATTTGATCGGCGCTTGAACAATGAATTTTCCTAAAGGAAAATTTAAAAATTTTCTAAGGCAAATGTGAAGAAAATGTGTTTTCAAGGTGAAATCCTCCAGATGATGAATTTGAAAGGAACTGCCTAGGTGAATTTGCTCAAATTCTTCGTGAAGATAATCTTCCTGATGAATGAAATCAAAATTGTCGACGCTTCAGCTGGTGGGATAAATTTCTTGAAGATGTGGTTGAAGTTAACACTTTCAAAAGATGATACGTCCTTGAGGATGATGAAATTTGGCTAAGGCATGAAGGATTGAACGCCAAGTTGGCTAGTGAGGACGATGAACCCTCGGAGATCAGAGCGTAAAAATCCTGGTAAGTAAGTTGAATTTATATTATGAAGTGTTCTAATACTCTTCTCCTTGCTTGTTTTGCAACGGGAACATCGAGACCAAGCGGTGATGACTTAGAGTGATAAAGCAAGTGATTCAAGACAACATCTCAACCTCGAAGGAAGAAAGTTGCAAGAAAATGGCTAAGTGTTGAGACTTAGTATAACTCAAGTGACAAAGAATGGAAGCTCGAGCAAAGTTGAAGAACAACGTCAAGAAGAAGATCAAGAGTAGTTGAACTCCAGATTCTATCAAATTTTATTATCTGAGGAGGCAATCTTAGAGACTCTTTTACCCTCCAAGCGATCAACAGAATTGGATAAACGCGAACAACAGAGCAGTGTGAACGCATTTCAAGGCTGGAATCTTCTAGAAGATGGTGGCCATTAATGGCTCATTTATTACCCACTCCTCTTGGTGGCGGTTTTTAGGGCGAATCTTGTTTAGGGATGAGGTGGTACGATCCTGTCCATCCAGCCGATTGTAATCTGAGCCGTCCATTGGACATGGCTAGCTATAAAAGGGGAAGTCCCCCTCATTTGTATCTCATTAGACATAGAAGTAGAAGTTAGACAGTAGAGAGTAGAGGTGATAGCTTAGAATAACTTAGTATAGATTGATAGTGTAGTTTGAAGAAGAGGGAAAGTTTTCCCTTTGAAAACTTTGTAAGAAATTGTTGTGAACACTCTCTCAATAAAAGAGTTTTTCATTGATGGTGAATTTCGTCTTTGTTGTGAGTAGCTAGCAAGGTTTCTTCGTCCTTCGATTCAAATGGTAGCGTAAGTAGTATAATTTTCATTCCATGCAAGTAGTTGTTAGCTGTGGAATGTGGTGTTTGATCTAAGCAACTTCGTCTATCCATACCACTAGTGTATTTGCTGATGGTGAATGCGCCTTGTGTGGTCAACTGGAATATCATGTACTTAACTTCGATCATGATTTGTATGTCTATATGCGTCATTGTGATGGTATTTTCATGCTAAGTTGTGATCTGAACACCTTGAACTACTCCTCTGAAGATTGCACCGACTCCGTGGAAGATGTCTGAGGCGAGGCAAAGCGAAGTTTGGTTGAAAGTTTGCTGAAGTTGAGCTCCATATCCCACGCCTTAGAATAGATTTAGCCTTCTTAACCCTGCAACCACTTTAAAATTCAGTACTTTCTGGTTAGAATAGGAAACCCGTGCTTCATTGATAAATCTGTCGAATTGTGGAGCCCCCTTTCCTCTGCTATTGAACAATTCCGTAAGTCCCCTTGAAATACCAGCAAATCACATCGAGCCAACTGAGCCTATTCGCATTAAAAGAACCTTGGAGTTGAACGCATGAACTTTCTTGCAATCATAGCATGCGGAATACTTTGATCAAGAGAGAATAGGGTAGTCGTTGGCAACTTTATTTTGCGTTGGTGCAGTCACGAAAAACACATCAAGAGGTTGAAACAAAATTTGGTTCTTACCTTGGCATGAATTACTCTAAAGGCCTTCGTGGCATATACATCATATTGAGTCAGCTTATATCTCTGGGTACATGGTTTATTTTTTATATGCTCTGCAAACAATATTATATAGTGTGTCAACAGGCTTTATATGAATACGTGTGGGAGCGAAATTTTTATGTGAAACCCTATTGGTCTGAGCCTTGTATTATTTCTCTGAGTCCAAATTTAATTTCTAGAGACATCGATGCATTTCTAAAAAAGACAATCTTCAATGTGTAACGCCTACCTCACCTTCTGGAAGTGAACAAAAATGTTTCAAAAGTCAATTAGAAAAATCGACTGTGTGTGCAGCGGTCAATATCTAAGTGTGTTGGGTCTTCTTCCCAGCTCGACATAATGAGTGGCAGGGATGTGTTGCTTTTTGGACAAAAATTAATGATGGCAATTTTATTAAAATTTCTCTGACACCGATATATGTATTCCAATGTCGACGGCTTGTAAAAAAAACATCATGGAATCTTCATACTAAAATGTCTACACAAAAATTAAAGTTTGGAGAGGCGTATGTTTGCCCAAAAAAAGGGAGACGACTCATAATGAAATATCAACTTCTTGGCAGCTAAATCTATATCGACTCTTTCATTTATTCAAACGTTTTTTTTCTGAAGGCCTTATCAAATGCTTGCGAATCCTTTATTTTGGACGGCTTCTTCAGTTAACTCCTCATCATCTTCTATCTTCAGTTAAAAAAAATCTTGGACGTTTTTTTAATCTTCAGTGAATGGTGTATGCAGGACGCGTCTCCTACAGGTAGAATAAATTTCTGGCAAAGACGTGAGAGATAGTGGGCAGCATAAAGAGAAATCTGAATTCAATTTTTTTGAAGACGTGTATTCCAGGTTCTAGCAGAAACATTTTATTATACTTGCTAAAATTATTATTTTTGTGTCAGCTATTAAAGGAGCTTTTGAAATCTACCTGGCGACGGTTATGTTGTGGCTTGTTGTCTCTATCTTTAGAGAAGTCTTTACTCCCTAAGGCAACAGATGTGAAGTGATATAGGCTATGCATAATGCGTATAGGTGTGACTAAAATGTTTTGAGTGTCTTCGAGTCCTCTTGGTGATATCAGGTTTACGACTAGAGATATTTACTTGCTCAGACGACTTCTTTATTGTGATAACGGCTGGAGTAGAATATGGCATCGCATTTTCTTCTGAAGAATCTTTCCATGAGACGAATAGGTGTCGGCTCTATAATGTTTCAATTTTTATAGTGGACGTGTTTCTTATAGAGACGGCTTTCTTTATGATTATCTAAGTCGTATCTATGTGTGTGGACGTTTCCTTTTCTCTGGTGCCTACATGAATCGGGCTGTTAGTGGTCTGAACTTATTATTGAGTTGAGGTGGTTTTAAAAATAAAACGTCTTCCTTATACTAATTATGGCTGACGGCTCCAAGCGGCTATGTTATTCCAGTTTTTGAAAGTTTTTGATTGGTTGGGTGGAGTGATAACATCGAGATTATAAATCCTAAGGATTGTGAGTGGTGTATGTAGTGGTATTCATTGTAGCAGCAGGACGTGTTTTTTGAAGACATATTGCATATCTTTCTGAAAGTTTTTCTTTGCCTTGGAGGAACTCGATACTGTCATTAGGATAGTATGTTGTAGTTGATTAAAAAGGAAGTGAGATGTGATTCAGAGCTAAATATATACGATAACATGAGGAGGTCTGGAAGTTTGTTAGTTTTATAAGTGTGACAGACTGTTCAATGAAGGTGTTTGTCGAGTTTTTTTGAGCATCTGCTGAAGAAATCATGGGGCTGGGAAGAAAACATGAGTTTTCTTTAATATCAGAGAATTGCTGAGAACTAAAGATTTTTATATACAGTAATGAGAGCGCTACATATATAATGCTGTATAATGGTCTATGTAAGGACATACATGGGCTGCAGTTTGAACTTCTGTCTGAAGTCTACAGGAGTGTTTGATGTTTTAGGTGGTTGGTATTCATAAAGGTTAAGTTGTTCTGTATGATGTGTTTGAGTTGATTTTCATAAAGTTCAGGCTAGTCAATCATTAATCAGAGGCTGTATGGAAGTGTGTAGAGGAAAGAAAATGCTGTAAGAAACATCTTTATTTGGGGTGTGTGAAATGTATGCACAATCTATATAAAAACCCGGAGTTTCAGATATTAATGATGTTGCTCAATAGTAAGTCATAAGGAGCCCTTCGGAGGTGTTAAGAGAGTTATGAAGATTTCTGAGTATGTTAATCATCTAGAGCAGTTTCAGTGATTTCAGCAGCATTTGGGAAATCAGAATATGTAGTTGAGATTTTGAGTAGAAGATTTTCTGTATTTGGACAGCGTATATATTAGTGTGGACCTCACTGTTCAAGTGTTGGCAGCGTTTCAAATCAGTGTTCAAAACTCATATTTGAGAAGTCTAGAGTTGGTACTTCAGCCACTGGAGTTGGTGCTTCAGTGTTTTCGGAGTTGGTGCTCTCGGTGGGTCGGTGCTCACTAAATATAATCGAAGTTGGTGCTTCGTGAGAGTCGGTGCTCTCGGTGGGTTGGTGCTCACCTATTGTAATCAGGGTTGGTGCCCATTGGAGATTAATAAAAGCAATATTTTGCCGTGGTTTTTTACCCGAAAGGGTTTTCCACGTAATCCTAGTGTTCGTGTTATTTATGGTGTTTTCTGATGCTCTTTATGATCTGATTTCTGATTAACATGTTAAATCTGGTTTAAAGTTTTAAAAGAACTGAAATACCGATTCACCCCCCCCTCTCAGTATTTCCTGTGTGCTCTTCATTAGTAAAATTCTTTTTTTGTGAGGCTTGTTTTAGCTATTTTGCACCTAGCACATTTGATGTTTGCCTTGGATAATCAAGGAAAGGGCTCAAAAAGGGGATCCAAAGGTGTATAAGGCTGCTACAATCATTCATAAGCTTAAGACAAATCCATCTCACAATTCGAGAAAGATGCAGAGAATTTCAAGCAAGGAATAAGGAACACCTTGACCAACATCAAATACAGCACAAATTTCATGTTGACGACAATGTGTGGGTATACCTTGGCAAAGAGAGACTTCAAGGCACCTCAAGGAAACTTAAAGCACTAAGATATGGTCCGTTTCAATTTAGACTTGCCTAAGTACATTAAACTCTTCTCCATTATTAATGTTGGTAAACTGAGGTAGTTCAAATTGTCATTGCTTGGTGAAGAGGATGATGTTATGCCAAGTATGGAAGATGTTGCATCAAAAGAACAAGAGGAACAAAAATGATATAGGGGAAAGGTCCCAGTTACCACCCATTTCTCCAATAACCATTCAGTAATACATGCTAATTAAAAGCCCACTAAAAAATTCCAAATATACCAATAGTTGTCCACTTGTATACCCAATAGTTAAAATAAAAAGTACTTGATTGGAGGAGTTATGCAACTTTATTGGTACCAATAGCACACTATTATTGGGGCATTTGTGCATATGTATTGGATCAATTATGCAAATTTTATGGTGGTCAAAGCGAATAGTTATCGGGGCAATAGAGAATATGTATCAGACATCACCTTGAAATGACAACTTTTTGACCTTTGTGTACATAATGAATCCTCTCGTGTTCATCATAACTACCCAAAAGTTGAAACAATAGCTATAAGCTCTTAAGTTGCATACAAAGAAACACAAAAATATTTGTCAAAATCAGATGTACCATTTAGGAGCTCAGGGTGCGCGAAGTTAGCTATAACGACTACTAGTACCTTTCCCCTAGTTCTCAACAAGAAGGCCTGCCAAATACAACAAGGTGAGCATAAAGTATGGTTGAAAGGTCAAAAAGAGTAATTGCCAAGAAAAGCAAAGTGGGTTTCGAGAGAGGAAATGGGAAAGAAGTTCCCATATTTGATCAATCCCTAAGTTTTGGGGGACCAAAAGCCTTCTAGGAAGTTATGATTTGAACATCAAGTCTAGTACACTATACCAATGGGTTCAATTGGAGGTCACTATCAAGGCTTGCAGTTGGGAGAACATTTTGTTGCTAAAACAGATGATTTATGATGCATATGTAATGTCCCCTTTTCTATAATTCATGTTGGAAGCAGCAGTCCTTTTCCGTTTTCTCTTTTATAAGCTAAGCTTGATCAACCCCAGCCATCTTAGTCTTTGTTTCTCCAAGTATAATGGGTTTTATGTCCAAACTCTATGTGTGAGCTTTTTTGTCAAAATTTCAAACTTTGCCATCCCAACATATCTTTTTGCCAAACTCCGATCCCTCCTTTTACCTATTGGGGTTTCAAAATTTTCCTTACCAACTTGGCTTTCCTCAAACCCCTGCTTGCTCTTGCTCTTGTTGGGTCATCAAACTCATCCATCCAGGCATGCCATCTATTTATTCCCCACCTTTCTCCTTTATTCTTATCAAATTATCGGACTTCTTCCTTCTAACATGCCTCATGCTCCAACCCTAACTTCCCAACTCCCAACTAGTGGTATGAGTCTTGTGATACCTTGTAAATAGCCTTTCAAATTTTGGCCTTAATTTTCAGTTTTGGACACTCAGGTATTTCATCAAACAGTTGGCAAACAACCCACTTTCAGCTGATAGATGTTTCTTCTTTGTTTTGGTTTTATAAGATAATCAAGTTGCATGAAAAGTCTTATCTAAACATGCATCAAAGACTCTAATTGAATTATACTAATGACTGCAATGAATAGAATAGATGCAAGTGCAAGTATTTTTTTGATTTTCAATACAATATGCTGACAATATGCGTCTACAGCCAATAGGCATTTTATCAAACAGTTGTCTTGTCAACTCTAATCTCTATTATGACTGATTGTGCAAACTGGTTACAATCTTTTGTCAAATATCATATAATTTTGACTGCCCTCTAGAAAAGCCAATCAATGCAACTGAAATGAGCACACTACAATGCAACTACAAGCTAATACCAAGCTATAGAGAAAGCAGCGATCCAATAATCAGATATTACATATGAAATGGCAATGTCTAAAAGGCTGTATTTACCATTGACAGCAATTACAAATGCAGTCCAAAAACAATGCGAATATTAAACCTGGTTGGCAACTGCTCTTGTTGACGAAGTGAGGACTTTCTCCAGCTGGAATTGACCACAAATTCGTCCTTGATAGACTGTCGCAAATGATCTTCTACAGGCTGCACCCAGATTGAATGGTGGCAGCAATTCTTCTTCAGCTCAATTTGCTTATACCACAGGCATTTAAACTCCAATTCGAATTGTCTGTAGTTCACCAGAAATAAGCAAGAACTTCAAGGATCTGAATCGAACTATATTAATTGTGGCGTCCAGAGTAATTTGTCAGCTTCCAGCACCTCCAAGCACCTCCCTCACTTACTTCTTGTCTTATTCAACTATCGACCACCTTGAATTTCCTGTAGTCGCGTATGTACTCTATCTTAGTGGCAATCTCCAACCTTTGTCTTTTCTAAATATTCTCAATCTCCAATCTTTGTCTTTTCTGATTATTATATTCAATTATTTTCAAATTGAATGCCTCTAATAGCTGTGCCTCTATTCCTTGAGAAATACGAATTGCTTACTCCCGTCCTTTCTAGATGAATCCCATCCTTCCAAGTAGTGATTCGATTTGTTACCAGCTGAAACGATTATTTTTATATTTCTTCCACGGATAGACTCTTCTAACAGAAGATTATTTCCAAAGAAATCTTCAATGCTACACTCCAAAATTGAACTCTTTGATTTTCTTTAAAATATCGAACTCTCAAGACTGGGAATTGACTTCAAATCTGCAATTGTTTACTTTAAATTGGAATATCTCTGCAATTGTTTACTTTAAATTGAAATATCTGACTATTGGGTGAAAATTATGTAATCAACTTTTTGATAGATTACAAGACTAGGACTTCAGCCACAGCTATGCGAGATATAAATCTCTCCTCTCAGAAAGGGGAGGCGCCCTTCTTACTGCTGATAGAAGCTATAGTGAAACAAATAAAGTAATTAGAGAATGTACACAATACTTACGAAGTGGGGGGGGTGTGTCACATTCATCCTTCTCTCTTTTTTCAGAGAAGATGTTTACAATGTTTCACTGTTGGAAGTTCTTAATTCACAATAAACTTAAACGTTCAATGAGCAGTAATACCAATATCTCTATCATGTCAAAGCAAAGCATAGAGATACCAGAAGTGATAAACAATAAACAAATAAAATGAAAGGGAAAGCTCACGAAGGCACAAAGTCGTTCCGTAGCTTTTTCAATAGTGGATTTGTGAAGAACGTATCATTTGTTGCATTAGAAAAACAAAGTCTTCTTAGATGCAGCAATTCCTCGAACAGCATGAACAATTACAAACGCAAAGTCTTGTAGATTATCCAACCAAAGTATCCAAAGAGCATGAACAATTACAAGCACAAAGTCTTGTAGATCATTCAACAATAGTTAAACAAAACACAAATGTAAATCCAAATGAAGGATGTAACACAAAATTTACATGAATTACTTAGAGTCCTTCAAATATCACTTACTAATCACCACCAAATGATGAAAATGAAACAATAGAATCACTTTTAAGTGATTGGGAAAAACAAAAGCCTAACTCAAGTCGCCCAATTAATTGAGGCATAAAAGATGGCATGAAAAGCGAATAGTGTAGAAGACATGAAAAAGTGCGCCAGAGCCAAAAAATGGCTAAGTCTAGAAAAATGTGTAATGGTGTACTTTTTTAGCGCTTTAGCATATTTTTTAAAAATCACTTTTATGCAGGGGCGCTGATTTTCAGCGCGCCTGAGCTTGTTTCGAAGGTCTTCGCGAGGCGAACATAAGGGGATGCTCAAATTGACTGTTTGAGGCTTTGGAACGCATTTCGAGGTGCCTTGAAAATCACCTCGTTTTGTGTGCTTGAACTTCACGAACCTAGGAAACGGACAAGTTTCGTACGGGGGTTATCTGTGGAACGAGCACTGCTAGATTCCGTGATAACACTGACCTTCTACAAATTTGGTCACAAGACCATTAAATTTGTAAATAAACAAACCTCCAACAATGAAATCCTCTTTTAGGTGAGATTGCAGCAATACATCAACTACTGCAATTCTTCAATGAAATAATGATTGCAACAATACCTCAGCTATTGCAAACCTGCAAGTCCTCCAATAATTGCAATAATAAACCAGCTATTGCAATTAAACAACTTCTATCAGAATGGCAATAATACATCAGCTATTGCACCTGCCAAAGTTCTCCAATGAAGCACCTATAGAAACCCTAGATGGATTCCTCAACAATTCCAGCTATGGTTGATCTTTCACAATCGAACCTGGTACTCTAGAGTCTTCGAACCCTCGAGCAAAGCAAAACATTCAAGCTTCTAACCAAATTGGTAATAAGAATATGATTCAAGACATAAGCATGCCCAAATGCCAGGCCAACAGCTCCTTATAAAGATTTCTCAATGACTTTACAAGAATCTTCTAGAAGTAATATTATTTTATTCCCTTAAGTGACTTTATGATATAATATTTTATTTTTAGTCACTTTATTAAATTAATTAAATATAAAGTTACCTTATAATATTAATTTATTGAAATAACTTTATAAATAATTAATTTAATACTTACTCCCTTATTTCTCCTATTTAGCCTTTGGGAATAAATAAAGGCTAAACGGTCCTCAAGGTGGCTATCGAAAAGGGGACATTACATACCCCTAACTCCAAAACCCCGACATTCCCACCATTTTCCACTGTTCATTCCTACCTTGCCCTACACAACTTGGAACACCATTAATTGCTAGTTTTGACTTAGCGACAACTTCAAAAGGTATTTTTCCCAGCTAAGAAAATAACTATTCATTATTTTGGGTGCCGATTTTCAATTTTTGTAGTGTTGGAAGAGGGAGGTGCCTATGCTTCATTTATTGTAGTGGTTGCAACCCTAGCCTCTTCGTCATTGCAAATCTCTCCCATTGTTTTGAGAAGGAACCCATTTTGACCGTGGATCTTCATGTTATAAAAGTTTGACACAGTCGAGATCGGAGGACCTTATCAGACCATCACAATCTCGCAACCAACACAAACCACACACACAGTTTGACACAACATGAGAGACAAACACTTTCTTTTATTCATGAAAACAACATTACAGAATTACACTGCCACCATATGGGCTATCTCTCTACAGTCGTCTGCCAAATTGCAGATCTCACTACCACCTACCAGCTACTAGCTGCTAGCCACCACCAAGCTACTGTGGACTACTCCGCCACCTTCTCCGCTGCAACTCCTGGTCTTCCCTATCTCCCGCTATCTCTTTATACAATTTTCCTTCTTCATGTCGGCCTTGACGTCCTCTCTCTATGTCGTAGTTTCCTGGATCACCCAATCAACACTCGGAGTCCCCAAGTCGTTACATCGTAGTCATCACTGGCCAATAAAATTATATTTCACAACAACAATGTGAAATATCCTATATCGCTTCGCAACGTGTCGGCCTTTGGTTCACTCGACCATCACTGTCATTGACCACCTCCGCATATCTATCGTTATCAGTATACCACCTAGACTCCAGTCCACCTTCTGCCAATATCACCATGTCATACCGACACCACTTTGTCGCTCCATCGGGGAGACCACAAATCTCCTCCCACCGATACAAGGAAGTCTCGTCGAAGGCACTGTTCACATTGGAGAATTCTATCGGTCTATCAGGGAGACTCTAACTTGACTCCCGCTGATACACAGGCGTCCCGCCAATGTAGATCACTCCCACCGATCTTTCGGTTTGTCCACGTCATCACTCATACTCTGATCCCCCTATCGCCAATCGTCAGTTGTCATACACGTCATTGAATTCTTGTCGGTCCCACCATGGTCCTCTTCATGGTCATCGCCGTATCACTAGGACCTCAATGCATCTCCTACCGATCAACCATGTCTCGCCAATCATCATTCGTCGGCCTGTCAGAGGGACTTCCTCCACTATCTCACCGATACCACACACTCATGCTAATATCGCCCCGTCGCTGGGACAAAGGCTAATGTCCCGCCGAAATCCAAACCTCACGCCAATAAACTCCAAGCCATCAACATCATCGTTCTGTCACTGGAACGAGTAGACACCTCCTACCGATAAACCACAAAGTTTTGCCAACGAAGTAACGCTGACCAAAGGGGTTGGAGCACAATGCTCCTACATTAGACTACCCAGGTGATTAAAAATCATGTGCTCCTGCACATGGAGTCCATAATGCCATCTTCCAATTCCACCTTCTTTTTCCTCCTCTTCCAGCATCTTGCCGGAACATTCGCAATCATCCGCCAACAACTCTACACTTCATTCTTTTCTCCTCTTGTGGACTCTTGTCCACCATAGTCCCACCTCCTCCACCAAGTACTCTTCACTATTCTCCTCTCTTTCATGGGTTCAAACCCATCTCTGACCGACCACCTCCTCCAAAAACAACCCGCAACATCCTCTACCATCTCTACATGCAACCACACACCATCTGCATGCTCTTTTTCTCTATCCATCTCATCTTCTACTACCACATTTGAAAACGAAATAACTTCACAAATCTGATTTACCTCAATTCTGCTAGCAACTACAACACCGAACTACACTGCAACATCTTCTACCTCAACAGCTATAACTTCTTGCTCTTCTTTCTTTGTTGCAACATCGAGCTTCATCACCCACTCATCTTCAATCGTCAGCAAACCGGCCAACAAATCCTCTTCGCCATCCACGGCAACCTCTTCATTGCTTACTTTCGTCTTTCCTTCTACTCTCTTCATGCCTTCCTCATGGCATGTCATTGCTGCAACTTCTTCATCAGTAGGCGCTGCTCTTACTTCTTCCGCTTTCCATCTCGGACTGCTTTCTTCTTTCTTCTTCTCATTCCTCTTTACCACTTTCCTCTCACTCTTTCCTTCACTCTTTTCCACTTTTCCCCGCACCATCTTCTTCAACGTTTCACACAATTCCTCGAGCCTCACCTCGCTCTTTCCTAATTCTTCACCAACTATTTGTCCCATCTTTTCAATCATTTCATCTTCCACTTTATCCCAGTACTGCTCTCAAAACAATATCCGTACGGGTCTCTTCACGACCCAACCCATTTTGCCTGCTGCAATCACTCACTCTGCAAACGCGTCCTATCGCGGCTTCAAGCTCCTTCACTCGCTACCAAAATTCCTCACACCTGCAACAACTTTCACGAGCTTCTTCACTACCACTTCACACACTTTCCTCTCAGTGCGAACTACCTCCTCATCGGCGATTTGTTCACTCTTCCATACCCGCAAGTCCTAGTGGATTCTCTCCACTCTCAGGACTACCCGCTCTGATATCACTTGACGCAATCGAGATCGAAGGACCTTAGCGGGTCGTCACAATCTCGCAGCCAACAAAAACACACACACACAGTTTGACACAACATGAAAGACAAACACTTTCTTTTATTCATGAAAACAACATTACAAAATTACACTGCCACCATATGGGCTATCTCTCTACAGTCGTCTGCCAAATTGCAAATCTCACTACCACCTACGAGCTACTGGCTGCTAGCCACCACCAAGCTACTGTGGACTACTCCGCCACCTTCTCCGCTGCAACTCCTGCTCTTCTCTATCTCCCGCTATCTCTTTATACAGTTTTCCTTCTTCATGTCGGCCTTGACGTCCTTCTCTCTCTATGTCGTAGTTTCCTGGATCGCCCAATCAACACTCGGAGTCCCCAAGTCGTTACATCGTAGTCATCACTAGCCAATAAAATTATATTTCACAACAATGTGAAATATCCTATATCGCTTCGCAACGTGTCGACCTTTGGTTCGCTCGACCATCACTGTCATTGACCACCTCCGCATATCTATCGCTATCAGTATACCACCCAAACTCCAGTCCACCTTCTGCCAATATCACCATGTCATACTGACACCACATTGTCGCTCCATCGGGGAGACCACAAATCTCCTCCCACCGATACAAGGAAGTCTCGTCGAAGGCACTGTTCACATTGGAGAATTCTATCGGTCTATCAGGGAGACTCTAACTTGACTCCCGCTGATACACAAGCGTCCCGCCAATGTAGATCACTCCCACCGATCTTTCGGTTTGTCCACGTCATCACTCATACTCTAATCCCCCTATCGCCAATCGTCAATTGTCGTACACATCATTGAATTCCTATCGGTCACCTTCCTGTCAGTCCCACCATGGTCGTCACCGTATCACTGAGACCTCAATGCATCTCCTGCTGATCAACCATGTCTCACCAATCATCATTCGTCGGCCCGTCAAAGGGACTTCCTCCATTGTCTCACCGATACCACACACTCATGCCGATATCACCCCGTCGATGGGACAAAGGCTAATGTCTCACCGAAATCCAAACCTCGCGCCGATAAACTCCAATCCGTCAACACCATCGTTCTATCGCCAGAACGAGTAGACACCTCTTGCCAATAAGCCAAAGTTCTGTCGAAAAAGGAACAACACCGGCCAAAGGGGTTGGAGCATGATGCTCTTGCATCAAAGTTTGGACTAATTCTGGGAAGATTGAGTTTGTTTTTCTTCATTGAAACCCTAGCAAATACTACTCAAAGCATATGTATTGTTCAAAGTAACAAACCTACAGACAAAAAACTTCAAATCTACAAGAGACCAAAGGACAAAAATCCTTTGGTTTATAGGCCTTAGGACGGAAATCCATTGACCTTGCAAATCAACTTCATCCAAAGAATGAGAAGAGGATGCTATTGTTATGGATCTGAATTGCATTGCATCTAGTACACTGATAGAATACTATAAGCAAATCATTGGGTATTTTTACTGTGTTTACTACTATTGCGACCATTGTACTAGTTGCTATCATGGCTGTTGTTTGTTATACTTGTGTGATTAAATATAATATTCAAACTTTATTTTTGGGCAAAAAGTTCTATTAAATATTTATGTATTTCATTTAGTTTGAGTTAATAAGATTTTGTAAACTCGTGATGAATTGGGATTTTTGTCACATTAGGGTCTAATATTAAAAATGAAAGTAAATCATTAGAGTTAAATATTAGGGTTTTTAAAGGGCTTTTCAAGGTTAGTCAAGTTTAATTAAAAATAATCAAAGCCCTAAATTTTATTAGCTCATTGTAACCCTCAGGGTTATTACAACATATCAATTGGCAAAGTGGTTTAGAAGGTGTCAAGGGTGGTTAGGAACATGCATGTAGTCTTCACTTCAATTTGTTGACTTAATTTAGTGGAATAGTGAAATTGACAATTTTGCTAATTCCATAAGGGATGAACCAATCGTTCACTATAGCCCTAGTGAACACATAGACCTTATTGGAAAACTCATCACAAGCAACATACTATATACTTACAAAGCACTAAACTTACTCTGTTAGGGGCAATGAGTAGAAGTTTGATTGTTTTGTAGTTTAAATTGATTAAATGGATTGTCTTTTTCCTTTCCAAATGCCATGGGAAGCTATAAGGGGTCTATATCTTCTTGATCACGTGAGTGCATTGTTTACTCGATAATGATATTTAAACGAAAATACATAACAGCAATAAAATCTATCAATTACTCATAAAAATGCATAGAAGATATGTCGTATATTCATTCATTCATCGGATATCAATAATTTCAAGATACATAAGCATGTGGTCCCTAACTATGAGTACAATGAGGAAATATATAGCAAGCCAATGTTGGTTGAGAACACCAACTGCCGATAACTACCAATTAAAAACCAACGTTCAGGGACTAATTACACATTAACTTATTGATTTATTTATTTCTTGCCGACTACATTAGGCCCCCAAAAAGAAAGTCATCTTCCAGACAACAAGCAAAATGTGGAGCTGAACAACCCAAACTACAACTACTGAGAAAGGGGATGAAAGGACGTTCCTAGGTGTATGAACAATGTAGGTGTGGACGCCAGGGAGCATAATTGTCGAAGCCTATGGACCTCCTCGGTGCACAGCCTCAACTAGTGATCCACTACTATTTTGTGTTCTCTTGTTGCCTTCACCATCTGCGCAACCTCCATAAACTGACATTTGGTATGTTCAAACTCTTTTTCCTTCTCTGCCAGCTTGGCCTTCGCAACTATCACTCTTTTTCCTTCTTAAACATGCGAGAGAAAAAGTTGAGGAACAAAACTATTCCCGAATACTTGATTAAATGGAAGGGGTTACCTAAGGAAGATGCTACATGGGAAAGTGAAGAGATCTTAAAACATTCGAGTTTGAATTTTGCTTGAGGACAAGCAAATTCAGGCAGGGCGGACTATCATGACCCTCGAATTTGTGAATATAGAAGTTGACAACATTAAAAAATTGTTCTTATAATTTATATTTACAAGCATAAGCTTTATGTAAACTATTTCTTGATTATAATCATATTACTAATGAATATAATAAAATAATAAGATGAAGTTAGACTGAAATATTTTAATTATTATCACCAAGAAACAATTTTGTGAACTTATATATAAGTGATAACAAACTTAATCAGCGATCACAAGACTTTGACAAATTAATCATAGATCAGTAGTGCAAAAAGATGTCGACCCTCTAACTTAGCGAGTGAGGAAGGGATGTGACTCCCTCGAATGGACAGCAAGGCAGCAAGGGACACGTCTCTATAGGCATTTAAAATACGGTTCTCAAAGACAAAGCATGAATATCATCACGTGGAAGAAAGGAGACAAATCGGGTTACAGAGAATACGCCTTGAGAAAGCCCAGTACAGTGCACCGATCAAAGGTAAGTATCCTCAACCAACTAGATAATCATTGAGGGTTATGGAATATATACGAGTTACTATGACAATGTGTTACAGTATAATAACTAACCCATATCTTAGTAGATTAAATCTCAACGAATGTTTATAAACACTCTAATATGTGATGATTTGTGAATAATATGATAAGTGAATGCATAGAGAGATTAAATGACACGTTTTGCAATCAATAGATATATATCTGTCAATATATTGAGAACATCTATACAGCATAAGTGAATGACAAATTCCACATATAGAAATAAATGGATAGTATTTACCAATGTCCCTATAGTGATGCTTGCAGCAATTATTGTATCTCATAAGCTATTATGACTCTTATATAAGAATAGATTTCGGGCCAAATCCCTTTCGCTAATACCCACTGAGGATAGGAAGTTTGTGGAGGGAAAGGCAGGTAATTCGGTCACATGATGGATGGTC
This sequence comes from Sequoia sempervirens, assembly GCA_007258455.2. NCBI lineage: Eukaryota > Viridiplantae > Streptophyta > Pinopsida > Cupressales > Cupressaceae > Sequoia > Sequoia sempervirens. The sequence continues at coordinate 37,028 of VDFB02134648.1, read as the reverse complement.
CCAAGATGGGTGGGAAACCTTGAGGGAGTCCACTTGGAGGCTGTTCACGCGCCCTTGGCACAGTAATTCTACCATCCTCCGATGAGGTTAGGAAAGAGGAGAGGACGAAGATCTATTCAGCTCAAGAGTAATAAGTTATATCAAAATATGATGTGTTTTTGGCACTAGATAATAATGCATCTACCTTATTCTTAAAATGTTCAATCTGAAATTGTCTAATTTCTTGATCAAGGAATTATGTGTATTTGTTGGTAATGCATGATGTGTGCAGGTCCTCAAGGAAAATTACATGTGCAAGATTAATTGTTTGGTAAATTCAAATTCTTGATCCTAACTTGTGCATATTTTGTTTCTAGGACAGGTTAGCCTGGGTTTTATAAGGGGACATTACATGGCTCGTGGGTAGTACGGACTTGTTAAGTTGTGGAAGATCCGGAACTCTACTTATTTGTCATTGTAAGACTGCAAACAATAGTACTGTTCTAGTCATTTAAATTTACTGCATATTCTTGTGTTTTAATTTCACATCACTGTAACCCCTGGATGGTTTTCCACCAATGTGGAGAAAGAACAAATTAATCTCTCATTTATCACCCACTGAAAAGTGGCAAATTCCCCCTATTGAGTGGATTCCTGCTGAAAGCGGATGAATTGTTTTACTTTGTAATCATTTTCCCCCCCACTAAATAAGTGGAGGTGTGGAAATCTCTCATGGATGGATCACCGCCTATTTGCATTCAGTTGTAATTCAATTTTCAGTTATAGCTTGGTTTCCTCCACCATATGCTACCACCTCGCCTTCTAAAGGATCTTGGTGAACATTCTTAGCGTTGAGTGCTTTTAGTTTGATTTCTTTTTGGAAGCTAATGTTAATCAATTGGCGTAGTGCTGGTTTGTGTTGTGAAAATCTTGGGAAAAATTAAGGGGGCTTATTTCAAAGTATCACTCAGGAGAGGAGCTTGGTCAATTAACCGGTAAAGTGAACTATCTGAGCATACACACCTCACTTTAGATTGAGTGAACTGAGTCAATTATGTTGGTTCTAGATAAGTCATTTGTAGCTCGTATATTGGCATTAGGAGCCTTGTTTACTTTACGCTTTTATGAGTGATGTTTATTGTAATGTCCTCGTTTTAGCTGACATTGTTTGTCGAGGAGTGAGCCTATCATTCTGATCCTCGTAGGCTGACAGATGTGTGCAGAGGATCAATTGAGGCAGTTACCCAGTGTTCTGGAGCTTCATTGTTGCAGTTATTTCAAGTTGGGCCTTCGCAGAATCCTTCAGAGTGGGTTTTCAAAGACTTTCTATTTTTAGAAAGTCGGACAGGCGGAAGCTGCTATTTTGGGCAGGGCACCTGGTTCAGCTGTTCAGCTCAGAGTCGACCCAGTTCATCAGTTTGACAATCAGATGGAGAAATATTGGAGTATTTAATGGTTTAATGAATAATTAATATTTTTGACTTTATATTAAAGTCACTTTATTAATTATTTAAATATTTAATTAAAAGGGCGTATTATAAAGTATTTATTATACTTTATAATAAAGTGAGAATTTGATATAATGAATATTTATTATTCATTAATGAGACGCCAATTAATTATTATATTTTTCCTAAGTCAAAAAGGACGAATTTGATCATTTTATTTAAATGATTATTAAAAGGTGAGCTTGGGTCAAATTTTTGCGAGGGACTATATATTCACAGGAAAGACAAATCGAACCATTATGATATGTTATTCAAATTTGTCTTGTATTTGCTTTGAGCATTGGAGTTTGCAAAACCTAGGGTTTCAGCAGACGAATCGATTTTGGAGAACGATACCTCTTCAGAATCTGGCATACTGAGACTATGCAATACCAGTTGAAGATTGTCCACTTGGTAGCTTCATTCAGAAGTTGCAGTTGAGCACATTGAGTTGATTTTAGGAAGGATATTCAGAGAACTTCATCAGTTAACAGGGGCGACCTATCAGAGATTGATTTTTACAGAGATCTGGCATCTTTCATTTGGGCCGTACTATATTTTTATTGCTGCTGCTGTACAGGCCGTACAAATCTGTACCTTCAAGGTCGTACCTCTCTCTTAGGAAGAAACGCATTCACCATTCATTCTTTGGCAGAGGGTTTCAGTGCGCCTTGGATATCTGAAGTCTTTGCAACGCTTTTAGAGTCCAGAGGGTCATTCATTCATTCAGCCGTACCATTCCATTTGTCTTCTAGCGCCTGCAAGAAGAAATCAGGTTCCTTTATAATAAATTAGTATTTCATTCATATGTTAGTTTTTGCCATTGTAAATGCTCTGGAAATGCAATAAAATGATGCGCCTATGACTTCTGAGCAAAATCTATGCTTATTTCATGTTCTATAATTTATTTTGAATTTTTTAAGCAATATTAGAGTAAATCGCAGCTCCTTGTATTTTCTCAAAAACCTATCAAAAACACAAAAAAACACAAAACTTGCAAAAACAATATTCACAGTTACGGTTTCGGGGTTGAGAATCACCAGGATTCTTACATTTTTCTATATATGTCTTGTTGTATTACGATCATTATGATGGTAACGTGAAAGAATGTAAGTGAATAGGGAGTGGACATATATACATATATATAGCATATACATGTATCCATATGTATATACATATCGATACAAGCGTATGATTGGCAGATGGATATGCTCATACAGATGCATCGATATGGTATAGCTACACATGTGTACATAGAGGAATATATAAAGACATAAATACATGTATATATGCACACAACCTATGTTATGAGGATATTAATAATATTATATTATTATTGCTTGACAATTTTACATATACATATATATGTATATATACATATCGGATATGTTGACTGGCTTACGATATGCTTATAGTGGAATACATATATACATATATATATATGTAATATATATATATATATATATATATTATTGTAAAATAATACACACACACACACATATATATATATATATATATTTTATTGTAAAATAATACACACACACAGATATATATATATATATATATATATATATATAATTTGAGGCAATTTAAATACATACATATATATGTATATTATTTGGTACATTAAATATATATATATATTAAACTCCCATAGTTGGAAATTGAATTATTTCCCATAATGATTTAACATTAATCTTTTAACTATGGGAATCGGGTTTTATCATACTCAATTGAATATTAATCACCAAACTTTGGAAAGCGAATTAATTCCAAAAACAATTGCATGTCATTCTTCAATAAAAAGAAATCAAAATATTTCCTCCAAACTATTTGTTGATGCGTGTTTATGACACACCAAACATCAGAATAAAATGCCCAAAGACACTCTATCCTCTCTTGAAAAATCACCGCGTATGCTAAGATTGCGAGAAGATCATATGGCAATTCCAAGGTTTCTTTAGTCAAGTCTCGACGTGTGGGTAAGCTCAATGGCCGTTGTGATATGTTGGTAATGAACAAGGGGACTTACGTAAAATCTTTGCAAGTTCAGGACTTAGGAAATTTATCGTTAAAGGCTCTCAATTAGGACTTTCAATTGTGGATCTCAAAAAAAATGGCAAAAAGACAAGGGTTCAGAGAATCTAGTCTAAGCCTAAGAACTCAAGAGACAATAAGGATTCGGTGAAGGGAATAAACCACACTTTGTTTCGCCTCCTGCAGGACAACATACGCAAAATGGGTGCAATCTTCAAGGGGGTTGTGATAATAATTTTCAAACCTCGAATGAGGCTGAAGTTAAGCGTCCACAATTAAGAGCTCAGGCTAACTTTACACATCGAATGCAAATCATCCATTCGAAAAAAGTATGAGCTACACTTCACCATTGAATCAATACGATCAATCTCTCATTCAATTAACAACTTTCAAAGCAAATTCTACCTAATCTAACTTTAACTTTAATCTATGGCGGAAGAAGATATGCAACCTTGCTTACTATTTGATAATAAGAAGTTATTCAAGGCAAATCATGCTCAAGAGCTTTTATTATTCGAAATAGTCTCAGTGCAACAATACACATATTCTGTCTCCACACAAATGAAATGAGAGAGCATCAGTTTATATAGAGTTCCAAAAATGCAATGAAGGGCCGAGATTAAAACAAGATTAACGGCCAAGATTATTACAACCAAACCCTAATTAGGGTTTCCCAAAATAACAAGAGTTATCAATCAAAAATCAATCAGAAAAGTGGCAGTTCCAGCTATTATCTAGGAGAGGCGTCCTTATCCATCTGAATGGCATTGTGCTTGGCGAATCTGGACACTACGGCAATGACCTCCTCCATCGTGACAGGTGGCAACATGCTCATCCGGAATTCAAGTCCGTCCAACTTCTCAACACATATAGCAAAAGTACCTTCCCAATATGCCTCCTGCTTCTCAAAATCCTTTCGAATGGATGAGAGTCTTGCCACTCTCACAAAGTCTTGTCTCAAGAATGGTCCAGTGGTCGAGAAGAAAGTTTCTTGAACTTTATGCTTCAATCTCTCCAACTGCATGTCGTTCTCCCAGATGACTTCACGGTCGAACACTTCTGTAGTTGTCATGTAAATCTTCTTCTGGATTTTCCTGACCTGTTCTTCAATTCCAAGCCCATCGACTTTTGCCTTCTCCAAGACTTCTTCTCGTATTGTCACTGCCCAAAACCAGTGATGAAAATCATATGCTTGCTCCTGCAGCAATCACCTTTTTATCAACTAACTCCTCTCTTGGAATGCTCTTCAAGGTTCTAAGGCTTGGAATAAGCCTTTCCTGCATATCCGGGATACCTTCCAATGCCTCCGCCATATCCATCAGTCTGGAAAGAAACAAAGAGGTTCGTCCATAAGCAAGTGCCAACTTTTCCATGAACAATGCAGCTTCTGTGCCTTCACCTGCCATCCAGTCCTGAGCTTCCCTGGCCGTCACCATTCCGTGCTCGACATCCCTAGTCATCTCCTGTGATGAATTGAGGAGAGGAGGAACAGTCGCATTGCCCTGATCAAGTGGCTGGGTCAAATGTTGTATATATTCTTTGAGACGTTTGACCTCCTTTTTATACTCCCTCTTCTTAGCCACTTCCTTTTCTAGTCTCGCTTTGATGGTCGAGACAGAATTATCCAACTCCTCTACTTCTTGACCTTTCGAGGTCGGGCCAAGGTCAACAGTGGTTATAGCATACTCTTTTTGAGTGATCTCGTCCTGTGGCTTGTCCACTGTAGGCACTGCAATGTGCACGGAACGGTCGCCTGCCTCGTTCCTCTGAATGGTGGAGAACTTCTTGGCTGGCTTCTTGACTGCGACCTGCTCTAATCTTGCCAAGAAATCGGCAGTATCATCTTCTTCTTCTTGTTGAGCCTCAGCAGGTACCTGAACTTTCATCCTTTCTAACAGCCAGTCTGGAATGGTCGACTATTCAATGCCATCCTCTACTTGAACCTCATCCTCGTTTGGAACATCCACGACTCCCCTGAGAGCGGAAATCATTCCCTCCTCGAAGTCATTGTTCTGAGCTTCAATCTCATTGTCTGAACCCAAAATTTCTGTGCCCGTAGGTGACAAGGGCTCTTCATCATCTAGTTGAATAGGTTCATCATTTATTTCCTGAGCTGCAGGAGGTTCAAGCATCTCTACCAAGGAGTCATCTATATTGGCCACCAACTCGTCAATGTTTCTAGATGCTGCTGACCGAGAAGGTTCTCCTTTATGCCTCTTGGAAACAGGCTCAGCACTTGGCATTATTTCTTTTCTTTTCTCTCCAATCCTGACCAAGTCTTGATGGGATGCACCAGCATTAGAAGAATATGACTCTGATTCGCTCAACAGGTCATATGTGAGCGTGATTCCTTTTTGTCTCAATTCCTGGGCGTGATAATCAACCCACCATTGAGAATACTTAGTTACTGGCCTCATTAGGGTTGCCAGGTCTGCGTGCTCTAGTTCTGACCATTTCACCGGAGGGAGAGGTCGGCTTTCCTCAAAGCGTGGCTGGACGTGGTTTCCATCATCTTGTAGTTGGTCAGGCACTCAGCAGAACTCAATTGTCCTCATGAAATCTAGTGGCATCCTGGACCACATTTTCCGCCTGACCTTGTACTCATCGGCAGCATTTGCCCAGAAATCCTCCAATTCCATCCTGTGCTTGTATTTTCTTCCTTCCACTGTCCGAATGTTATGATGTGGGTCATAGTTGACCCTGGACTTGTAGGCCGTGAAAGGATACCATTGGATCTCCAGTCTTGCACTCTCAGCTGCTTGTGCTGATGGACAGTACTCTAGCATGTTCCCGATGAAGAATGGGAATGTGACGGACGCCTTCTTGGATGGCCTCTGAATATTCTGATACTCTTCTAATTGTCTCAAAACCTCGAGCAATATCATCCGATTGGTCGGATAGATAGGCAATTTATAGGGATTTCCAGTGAATCCCTGGATCCTGACATATGTGAATTTCGGGAACTGGATGAACCAAGACCCGTATTTGCTGATAAGACTTTTCGCTTCATGGCTCAGCCTCTGATGCACTCCTCCTTGAAGCTTTCTGGTAATGTGCATCAGGAAGGCGTCATGCACCCTCCTGAAGTGAGTCTTCTCCTTCAATTGGAGCTGAGGATAACAATCGTAAGGCCTGAGCTCGTTCTCCCCGTTGCCAATTTTTCCCTTGCAGATCAATCCTGGATACTTGTATGATCTGGCCAACAGGTATATCACATATGAACTCATATGAAAAGACTTGGTCTCTTCGAGGTTGATCAGTTGCTCATGAAGGTTGTCACTTATCATCCGTGACCAGTTGAACATTTTGACTCCAGAGGTGATCTCATCTATAAAATAGTACATCCATCTCTCGAAGAAGGCGCCTTGCGGGTTACCAGCGATTATGTTTAGCATCAGCACAATATCCCCAAAATCTTCCTTGAAGTCCGTTCGGCAAGGCCTCTTGGGCAACTTCTTGATTGATGGCTTCGGCTTGTCCATCCACACCTCGTTGACTGTTGTGGCGCACAGATCTGGCTGACTGTCATATAATCTTTTAGCTTCTTCTTTGGTCTTATAGACCGTTCGTGAATGCTCTGGGATGCCGAAGGTCTCCTGGATTGCAACTTCGCCCAAGTGCGCCAAGACTCTTCCATCAGGCGCAATGATCTGTCTCTTTTGAGCGTCATAATGGAGAGCACACTCCACCATCAACTTTGCACAGTCCATTGCCGGTGGGAATCCAGCAGCTTGGAATATCCCGTTTCTGACCATCCGTCTGGCTATTGCTGTGGGGAGTCCCTTCTGACCGTACACTCTTTTCTTGAATTCATCAAAGTCGACGTGCCCGAGATCAATGTCCACGACATTCTTCCACTTTGAAATGACCTTGGTCTCTTTCTGAGCACCCTTGTTGGCAAACTTCATTTTCAGCTTCTTTGATAATTCGCCTGCCATGATCGTCAACCTGCAGTCATAAAATTAACATTAGTACAAAGACTTTTTTAAATAACTAAATCCCGTGCCTTGGATTCGAAAATTGACTTTCAGCTGATTAAATAATTAATTGCTGCGAAAAAGCAAGCTGAAAGTAACTTGGATGAAGTTGAAAATTTTGCCAGAACTTCGTCAAGATGAAAGTACATGAAAGAGATAGCAAATTTATTTGACCAAACAACAAACCTCAGTGAAGAACCGTTAAATGCAAATCAGATTTAAAAATCTGATTTTTAGAAGAAGAAGTGTGCCCTTCTTCACAGAAGAATTTCAGCTCTGAATAAATCTCTTTTCTTTTCCCGCGAAAAATTCCTCAGCATAACACTGCTTCTCCCTCTGGGAAAATTCGACTTTGCCCATTGATCAATTATTTGCCTGATAATTTCGAGAAAGATTAAACTTCTCTTCAGCTGTGTGTGAAAAAATGAGTTGCTGAAACTCATTATAATGCTGAAGGATCGAATTCGATTTAGTAACTGCCATATTCTTTCTCGATCTCGATTTGTTTTCATTTATCCAAACAGGCAAGTTTTCCTTTTATTTTCCGACAAGGATCAGTCTCGAGCTTATTCGGACAAATCTTCAAAAATTCGATTTTTCATTTAATGTTTATCTTTGATTTTTCGAATTTTTAAATAAACATTAAATATTTAATTAAATTCATGGCGAATTTAATTTTCTTGCCGGATTTCATCTCTGCCTAGCGTACTTTATTTTCTTCCAATTCTCGTCTGGCAAATTTGATTTTGTCCAATGCATTTTTAAATTCCAAATAGTTGAAAATTAATTATTAAAATATTAAAAATATTTTAATTAATTCCAACCCGTTCGTTTGGGACCCATGGCTATTTCGATTTTTCTTCTATTTTTCTTGGCTAAGAGTTTATTTTCCAATTTCATCCTCAATTTCGTCTAGCCAAACCAAAATTCAAGCCATTCCGTCAAAAATTTAATTGCCAGATCCCTATTTTTCTTTGCCGAGGCGAGATTTTAAGCTTATTTTGCTTTGCCAAAGTCAAATTTTCTCCTGCTCAGTCGAATTTTTATAGGCAAAAACCTTGTCCGAATGTCTTCGTTGGGCGAATTTCCTTGACGTCTGACATATTCTTCCTCATTTCGGCCAAGGACGATCCTTCTTTTCTCTTTGCCTTGTGCATTTTTCTTCAGTCGAAGTTGTCAATTTTTAAACATTTTCCACACTTAGGCAAATTTTTTCTCTTTTCCATCTTTGCGTTAGGCACATTCCGTCTTATTCTTTGCCACATCCTGATCTTTCTTAGCACGTGTCCTTTCAAACTTGGCATTTATCCTCTTACAAGTGTCGGGATTCCTAACCAAAGTCTTTATTTTTCATCCCTTAGCCTCTATACTTAGGCAAATATTCGAACTTTTTCTTGGCATTAACACCTAGTCAAAAATCATTCCTTTTATCCTCTTAGGCAGACCTCCTTAACATTTTGGACAAGCATTCTTGGATGTCCCACCTTTCTAGGGCGGACTTCTTAGCTCCTTAGCATTTGTCTCTTTGGAAATATCACAACACTTAGCCAAAAAAAAAAAAAAATCATTTTTCCACCCCTTTAAGCTTTCACACTTAGCTAAATTTTGAAATTTCACTTGGCTGGGCATCAACACTTAGCAAAATTTTTTATTTTTCCTTCATCTTATATGCCTAGGCGGACTTTGGAAGGGTCAAGGATGAGCTGGGCGGACTTTAGAGGTCTCTAGCACATGCAGGGCGGACTTTCAAGGGGTCAAGGACAAGGATGGCGGACTTCAAGACTGTCAAGGATATGTCTTCCAGTATGTATGGCGGACTTCAAGACCTTTTTGGACGTCCTTCTAGTGGATGGCGGACTTCAAGACTCTTTTGACATACTTCCTTGCACATGGCGGACTTTGGAGGGTGTTAGGATATGCCTTCAAGATGCATGGCGGACTTTGAAGGATGCAAGGATGAGCATGCTTTATGCTGGGCGGACTTTGGAAGATCCAAGGATGAGCAGGGCGGACTTCAAGACTTCCTAGGATGAGCTTACTTGCTGCATGGCGGACTCCATGACCCTTTTGACATTTCTTCATCCTCTCTTCTCATTTTCCATGGCGAATTTCAGCCTTGAACAGATTTTCTTCATGAATCTCATCTCTTTTGAGTTGATTTTGAACTGATTTTGCTTCAGATCTGATTGATTTCGAACTAGTTTTGACTGATTTTTCCAGATTTTTGAACGTTTTTGGTCTGATTTTTCATGCTTTTTACTTGTTTTTTCCAGATTTTTCAATAATTTTCAATTTTTTTATTTTGATTTTCTGAGAGTTCTATTGAGTTTTTCGAACTTCTGAGTGCGTTTTCAGAACTCGGGACCCTTCTAAAAATAGAAACTTTCCAAAAATAGAAACTTTCTAAAAATAGAAAAAGCAAACCCTAAAAAATAGGGAACCTTGTTTGGTCCGAAAATGCCAAAAATGAAAAATCGAAAAAGCAACTTTTCCTAAAAAGTAGGAAGTCTCAGAATTGGCCGAATTTACAGTCGATCTTCGTCTCCTGGGCCTTCTGAGCGCTTCCATGACGTCTACGCACTGATTCAAGCAGGAATTACTGACTCGGCTTGGGTAACTCTCGGCAAACTGACCTGAAACCCTTAGCAAAATGATCTCTCGTAACCGTTGCAAGGAGACAGAACCCCAAAAACTAGCAGGCAACTAGGGGTCCCCATCAGCGATGGGGCGATGTGTGAAAAGGTCACAACACTATTGAAATCAAAATATCTCTAAATCAAATTATTCACAGGAACATTTGGAATAGTGCTAGAAGAAGCCGCGACTGGCTATTGCACGGGAGATATAAATGGCATGACCAAATCCAACGCAGCTGTAAACTGGCAATGTGTTTTCATTTCAGCAATGGACTTTTTCTCAATAATTATCTTAATCCGCCATTTCCTGTAGACTAGCGCCACAAACCTGTAGATGTCGATTAACACCATTTCTACCATGTGCTTATGAATTAGTCTCCTATCTGCTGTCAATTTCCGGAAGCCGACTCACCAAGTTGAAACTAAGGGAGTGAAATTACACCACATACTGAGTTGAATTATTCATAATTCAAGTGGTGGAAAACTACATGCCTTTTTAGAAGGAATTCGTTGGAGCTGGGGCTTTATAAATAGCCACCCATTCTTCATTGTTGAGGGGCTTACCTTTTGAGAACAATCATTCAGCTTTTGATTGAGAACTCAATATACGTATTCTTCCATATTTTCTGAAAAACGCATTTTTCCTAAGAATTGAGTTTAGTTCATAATTACCTTTCTCCATTACTGAATTATCAGAGCTTCGTATATTTTATCAGTTGCAACCATTACCAGTCTGATTATCCATTTCTAAGTGTTTATTTTTGAGTGAGGAAGTAGAGTTTTGAGAGGAAATTACCTATTGTTTGTAAGTGTTGGAATTACTGTGAGAGTAGGTTGAGTCATCATCATCTAAGGAAAAGCTAGTTACAGGCATGGGATATTCTTCTACTATCTTTTACTATGATTTTATGCTGTTGGAAAAGTATTATTTTGCATATAGAGGTTATTATGTTGTTTGTAGTGCATTTTTTTATATGTGCTTAGGAAGTGAAATGATGTTATTTGGAAAAGAGAAATTAAAGCAATTTCTAGCTGTTTGTAATTATCTCCAAAATAGGAGAATGCTAGTTGCTTAGATATTATTCTATTAGGCTTGATTGAATGCAAGAAGTCTCTTGAGGTACACTGGCTAGTTATCAGGATAACTAGGAAAGCTTGTGTTTACTCCTAGGAGTCGTCATCCAGTATGGGAGATGGGTTAGTATACTTATTTGTAAGTAAATTGTTTGAAGGTAGGTATCTGGGATGACTGACTATCCATAGAAGGATATACCTATCTTGTGTAATTACTTAGAAGATTAGTATGTTGTAGGTTAGTCTAGGATGACAGATTATCCAATGAAGGACCACACCTATGCATACTGTAAGATAGCCTTAAGTCAAATCATCCCTGAGTAGTGTTTATGATAGATGACCTTTATTCGAAGTACTGAATAAGAACACTTTGGCCAAAGTGCAATGTATAACATCCACTTAGACTGTGTGATGTTTGAGACTACACTGTCAGTTCATCATGATCCTTTATGCTAGTTCGAGATTGTAGGTTTACAAGGTTCTAGTTATGTAGGACACAACACTATGCTCCATTGGTTAACAGTATCAGTTACCCAACCAATCTCTTCGTCGAAGGGAGTGTCATCTATCGAATGATAGATGTGCGGCGAACCACATTATAAGTCTGTGGTTGGCGGAAAAGCGCCCGAGTGATGCTTCTCCTCCACAACAAGCGATTGAAGAACCAAGATTTGAAAAGGAAGATTCTAGACTGTCTTATTACTATTTGTTCTAAAGCTCATTGGAGCTATGTTAGTTAAGGTATGTATTCTTGTTACCTGTACTTATGAAATTATTATAACAAAATGGAATCTTTATTGTAATTTGATATGGCATTATGTTCATGTATTATCAATAAAGAAAAGAAAAATTTTATTGCAACGTCTTGTTAGTGTGTTTATTTACTCGCATGATGTAAATTATGAAATCTTTACTGCACTAAAGGGTTTGGTCGTTACATGTAGCTTGCAGATTTCTTCCTTAATATAATACAGCATTACATTGCTAACATGGTGTTCAATTGTCTTCTAATTCAATTTTTAAAGGCACACTAATTGTCATTTTTTCTCTCTTTGTTTCATAAGTTGTTTCTACTCATAATGTATCCAAACCACATTTAGTGTGTTGTCCCTCAGATTACCCCTAGGTTCTAGATCCAATGCAATTACTAGTAGAGCAAGACCGAAATATTTTAGCAACTAAATTTATGTGCATTCCAACCATTATTGTATCTAGAGAAAATATTCACAAATAACAGTGAATCATAAAACAACATGCAATAAAAAATATTAAAAAAATTAATGTCAAAGGATACACACCTCCATATCAGAAAATCCATGGCGGCGAAGCCCCTCCAAATTCAAGCCACGCAGTTCTGCACGATCTCCAGCCACCATCATGTACATAGGCACATCTCGAACAACCTGCATTACAAGAGATAAATGTGCTGTCTTCTATAACAGAAACAATAGAAAATTTGTAGGGAATCAAGAATATGCTGTCAAGAATAGAAGAGTCAAGTTGACGGCATCACATTTGATCAAGATAGTATATAAAGTTAATATTTCCAAGTACAAGGACAGCTTCTGAAACAAAATTGAGGAGAAATATATCTGTCTAGTCCTTCTAGGCTCAATATAAAGACATTAAACACAAACAAGTATTATACAATTTTGTGCAATGCCATAACACACCTCATTTGAATTTGAGTTAATATTCATATTTATGACAGCACTGAAAAGCAACTGCAAGAGTTAAGCAACTTTTCTTTACCAAGCTGCCTGCTGCAATAAATGCATGGGATCCAATGTGGCAGAACTGGTGCACACCAACAACTCCCCCAGTGTGAACATAATTCTGTTTGACAACCAATGTAAGCAAGTGACTTTGTTTTATCTTTGTATCACATACAAAATATAACATACAAGGACTTACATGATTAGATAAGCTGCACATAGCTTACCTCTACCACAACATGGCCAGCAAAAATTGTACCATTTGCAAAAATATTGTTGTTACCCACCTTGCAATCATGAGCAATGTGGCAGGAGCCCATTACAAGATTATTGTCACCAATGACCTATGAAGACAAGGCTTTGCAGAATTAGGGTTTATAACATGCCACACAAAAATGAAATGCAGCTTATACCAGTCAATTTTTACAACCATCTTCCAAATTTTGATTCAAAAGATACATCAGCTGTTTTTATACCGTCTGATCGGCTGACTTGGAAGACCGATGAATGCTGGCATGTTCTCTAATATCATTATTGTTTCCAATATATAGGAAGCAATCATCACCATCCTGAACAAAAAGAAAAATTAGATCCTTACTAATTGCTATCAAAGTCATTCAACTCTATCTACTAAAATGCCATAAATATCCACAAACTGTGTGGTCTCTTGTGGTCATAAATACTAGGCCACAAGAGACCACCCATAGTTGAAAAACTCAAACTCGGCAATGGCTCAGCAATTTTTCTGAACATTAAAAAACACATAGATATGTAAGAAAATTCTTCAAAAAGATGCATAATACTAAATTTAGGGAGCATATTACTAATTTTCTTCATATATATATCCAAATTGGAATTCAAAACACATCATAGACCAAAAACAACTTCAATAGATATCAACTTCAAATTTCAACATAAACTAAAATTACAAATTGTAGTTTCAATGTTCATAATCTATAAATTTCTTCTACAACCAAAGCTCAAAACAAGCTACTGTTATGTAGTTGTCCTCAAACTAGACTGTGCTTTTGCAGCTTCTTTCTGAGGAATGATATGTAATGGCCTCAATCAAGAAACATTAGGAAATGGATGAAATCTCAAACAATGTGCAAGCTGAATGATAAACAATTACCAACACCCAATTGTAGAATTAATGTTGATCGGCAAAATATGATCATTGCAAACCCTTGTCAAACAAATGTGCTATTCCCAAACAACAAAAACAACATCCCACAATGCTAATTTATATTTCTAAAGACCCTCAAGTGCAAATTAAACAAGTACACAGCAGATCTGAACTATTATTAGCTGATACAAATATGTAACCCTTGTATGCAACCTCACAATTAATTATAAATGATATTGCATCTGTAGAAAGTTAGAAACCTTAAATGATTGACAAGGTACAGCAGAAATAAAAGGGTGAACAGCAGCAAGGGCTGTTTACAACAAATAGCAATGTCTAAGTACTGAAACAATTAATGATCATCTCACATACCAACACAAAATGATGTAATTCCACTTACAAATGAGGAGATCCAACTTCACCTGGCTATACAGCGACCAAATCAATGAATTTCAGCTAGGGTGCTGTGTATGGCAACCTGAATAATGTCAAATCGGACTATAATAAATGCAGATCTCAGCAAATAACTGCTGTATGGCTGGGGTGGCATGGTTGTTCGAACAATGTTAGATGCTTGGAAACTCCACCAATGCTGAAAATTCTGAAATTCTTCAAATATAGTAAACCCTAGGACTGATTTTGCTTACAACAACAAACATCCACTCTATAGTCTAGGCGTAGCATCAAGGGTGGCTGAAAACATTCACAATATATTGGCACGCCCACTTAGAAGGCTAACAATGATGCCAGCAATGGCTGAAAACCTCAAAGAGTAGCTGGTCCTAAGGCTTGAATATCCACAAACAACAAATATAACTTGTTATAACACCCCAAAAGTTGAAATCTTCGATAAATCATTGTAGCGGTCCTATAGCAGCAATATGTAAACTTTAAAAACTTGGCCAAAAATGCCCATTTGATGATTTGGTCCTAAGGCTTGAATATCCACAAACAACAAATATAACTTGTTATAACACTCAAAAAGTTGAAATTGTAAGAACTCGTCTTCTCCCGACTACTGGTGCTTTGTTTTGTGCCTTTTGGGTTTTTTAGGGTTTTAATAATTTTTGATAAAATAATGCATAAATGGAAAAGATGCAAAAAAGTTGGAAATAAGATTACTCTTAAAAATGGAAGCTGCAAGCCAAAATCTTATTTCATTTATTCTTCAAGATTTTACAATCAAATGCATACCGGAAAACAATCTTCAAATACTCAGAGATGATGAAACCCTTATTCTAAAACTCTCCTGAAAATCCCATGAAGTACAAACTTGACCTCTAGATGAAGCCAACAGTTAAGCACCTTCAACTGATATTTCACAACCTCAGAATGTTGTTGCAATGAAGCAACTACGCTCTCCAATGTCGATACGCTGGCAGAAACCCTAGGGCTCCCTTCTCCAAACGCCAAAGAGAAATCATAAACAATTATCAAATCCTGGATGATTAAGAAATGAGCTCTTAAGTCCCTTTTTATTCTTTTCCTGGAGAGCTCAAACACTTCCCTTGTCAATGTGGGATAAAAGATATATTCCCACTTTAATTTTCCACTTAACACACTTTATTAAAATTAAAGTGACTTTATTATTATAAAGTTACTTTATAACTTTATAATAACATTAAATTATTTAAATAAATCACTTAAGTCACTTATATCTCTTGAATTACTTGTCTGATTACTATGTCGTTTGAACTAGGAGTCGACTCTCCCTATTCTCCATGTGATCGGATGCCCGTCTAAAAATAGAAACCCTGAACAGTGACTTACTATAAATAGTATGTGAAACTGAGTCAACTAAAGGCTAAGCTTGAACCCACACGAGGCGCTGAAGGAAAAAACCACTGATCACTGCCAAAAGGGACCCTCTAACCAGACATATTAGCCTACGAGGGCTAGGAATAGGCTAAATCCACTGAACTTTGATGCTCACGAAATTGGGGACATTATAGTCCGCCCTCCCTGAAATTGCTTGTCCCCAAGCAATCTCTACTGCAAAGAAACCCAACTCCTTGGAAGGCCCAAAAGAAGAACTGTGAAGTGACCCATACATCTCTAACTGTCTCTTATAGCATCAGCAAAAACACAACTGTGCAAGCTATCCCTGGATCCCAAACCCAAAATGAAAGTCTGTCATATCTGTCATCCTCAAACTTCCACTGCGCTCTACTCTCTCCAACTCCACCATGCTGAAAGTGGTAAAGTAACCCAATGGGACCCATCTAGTACTCAGTGCTAAACCTATCATCACCTGGATCCCAGTACAACCTGTACTCACATCCATCTATCATGAAGGGACAAAAATATCTGAAAGCATCCGCAACACAATATCTCTCTGCAGTCCCTTTGAAACTCCCAGGGATGTGATAACTAACCCCACCATCATGTCCACTGACACCGTAAACACTCTGTAACCATGTATCCATATGAAATCCCTCTGACATTAAATTAGAAAACCCTGTCGGATACATATCAGCATGATGGATAACTAACTGCTGTCCCTGCAAGTAATCCCCTACAAACAACTGAGTCGGGTACTTGCAGCCGCTAATCCCATCTTCTGAAGATGGTAACTCTCCACCCCATAATGGATGGCATAAACCCTGAGCCACTCCACACCGACGCATCAACAAGTCCTCTGTGTGTGGATCAAAAGAGAAGTGATGAGCACTCCTCACTATGTAGTTGCGATAAAACTCTCCCACCTCGGTCAATGGCTCATCACTAGCAATACTAGAATCAAGAGATAGCCCCAAACTCCTACAATAAAAACGATATAAGGCTGAATCAACCTTATCCTCAGAAACCTATAGCTGATCACTTTGACTTTGAGACACAACAAGCTGGTGTCCAAAATCAGCTGCATGGGATGAGGTAATAGATTTGCTTCCAGGAGAGGAAAACAAATCGACATGAGAGCCATACTCCCAACCAGATGACACTCTGTGAATCCCCTATGAAGATGATGGGGTGGCATCCTGTACTAACATATAACTCTCTAGAGAATCCACCACAACCACACAAGAGCTATCCGCTATCAGACTGGCATCATCTATCATAGTACTGACCACAAGAGAGCCTGATGTAACATGTGGTTTTCTGCTGCCCTCAATCAAAATACTCAACTCAACTGAGTCAACTGCCCCTGTGTCTGGGATGGATGTTACCACAACCTCACGACAACCCGTGGATATCAAATCATAACCAACTACCACTGGAGGAAACTGTATTGTAACTGCAGCTGGTGGAGACTGTGCCAAACTCAACTCCACGGTAAGCTCCTCCAATCGTGACTGTGACTTCTGAAGGGCCAACTGAGCGCTCTGCAATGAATCCATAGTCACCTCAAGCTCATGAGTGAGCTTGTCAACCTCCTCCTCCTTCCCCTTTAGCGCATTATAACAAATACAATCCCACTCGAGAAGATAGTCCCTATCAGCAAGTAACTACAAATAATTATGTTTCATTAATCCAATAGCTTCTCAGAGTACATGGAACTCTGCTAGGGAAAGGCCACTATCACCGCGCTCATCTGCCATAGGAGTACCCCATCCATATGTAGCTAACATCTGTCGAGCAACATCAAAATGCTCTAAAGCTGAAGCAATCATGTTATCATTGACCTTAAGTTGCCCAACCAAATGATGTGATCTCTGAAACTCAAGACTCCCATGCAAGCTCTCTAAATCAAAGTTTGCGCTGTGATATGAGGTTGTATCAACGTCACTCATCTCCTGACAAGCAACATTGTGTGTGCAATCAACTGTGCACACATCAATATCTAAGGTACTACTGCTATGTACCTCAGAGGATGGCTCCATTGGAAGGGTAGAAGCTGTTGTTATAACATTCTTTTTGCACACTTTCGCTTCCAATGTGACCACTAGTCTATCCAACTCACGATCTTGGGATTCTATGCCAACACATGAATCTTCAAACTTGTTCTCTAAGGCCTGATCTGGAAAATCAGACTCACCATGACATGAATCCACAACATACAATGCATCATTAGTACCCAATTCCTAAGTACTTTCATGTGTCAACTCAATAGTAGCATCTTGCACATGTGTAGTCACTACTGTCTCATGTTGATGCAAGATTTTATCACTGCTGTCATGAAAATCAGCATTAGCCTCTATAGTAGAAACTTCTTGAGTCACCTCTTGCAAAGGTGATGTAGTTAAATCATTACCCAAAGCTGTCCTAGTGTCTTCTTGAATCAAATCAGCAAGTCTATCAAATTCATCATATAAGTTTCTGTATACCTCATCGGAATTTGAAGATACCAAATCATTCTCCTGTCGAGCTGTGTCAACCTTATGTATAGATTCTCTATCCCTTTCATGTGTAAACAATTCTTGAGCTATAGTGTTATATTCCTTCCTCGCAAGCTCAATTTTGTGGCAACACTCGAGTGCATGTCTATGTAACACTTGAAGGAATAGTTCTTCTTAACATGTTGAGGAAGAGTGCTATACTCCTCAAACATGCTAATCACTTCCTCTTCTTTGTTTTGCGGTGTTGGACCTTTGCAGGTAGAAAGTGAAATTGATCCTTTAGGCTGTCAAAACCTTGAAAGCATCTACTCTAAATGCAGCAACTCTCGACTGAGCTTGTATTGTGATTGTTCAAGTTCTTTCAATGCCTGTTTATCGCTGAACAATGTTGTCATGAAGCCCATTTCGCTGCCCAACTGAAAACCAAATCTAGTTGACTTGTGCGTAACCGATTTTACACCTCTACTATGCAATACATATCATCACTGTAATGTCCCTCGCTGTTTTTTGGATGTAAATTCTCCAGTTTAAGTGCTTGGGCATTTCGTCAAACACTTGTCAATCAAAGTCTTCAACTGTTGTATGATTGTTTATCGATGTTTCCAATTGCATATAATGATTTGCAAAAAGTAGAATGATTGAAATGAAATATAACTACAGTCTATGCTTGACTTCAAAAGCAATGATAATTATTTATGCAAACAAGTTGTTACAGACCACAGTGATATATCATACTTTGTCAATTTCAAAGCAGCTATGACAACTCAGATTACAGTGACAGCAAACCATATTTTCTGAGGTCAAATTGCAAACACTGAACAACGTCTTCAGTAAACTACAGAACAGAGTTTACTAGTAAAGCACAACATCATTGATGTTGTTGAAGCATCGATTCCACTCTAGGAGACAAGCAACTTGTGGACAAATTCAATGCAAGATAAGAAATCGGATACTTGACTCGGCTATAATGACCCCTGATTTAGAAGATGATACGAACTGAGATGAAGCCCTTGTCTTTGTGGTTTCTCTCAGAATCTATACAATCTTCCGTCACCTTAATGTCTCTTCCAATGTGAAATTGATCAACTTTATATATTCTCAACTTCTTGTTTCTTGTGTAGCGCTACCAAAGAAGCCCGATTTAACTTTATTCGGAGAACCTGATATGGCACCAAATTCTTTAACAATATCAAGTGGTATAAACTGGAGTTAAATGTTATAATCAAGAAGCCGTTTCAGACATATACCAAAGCTCCGTCTCTACCAACAGTCATCTTCAGGGGTCCTCATTCGCTAACAGCCTCCTTGCTATTCAATGGCTTCGACAAATCTTCCCACAATCTTTAAATTAATATTTGTTCATTTTAATCATAACACTTTGTTTCATACGATGCCTCCCGAATATTTGTTGAGTATCAGTGCCTTGTTTGTCTCATGCGGCAGTTGTTTGAAGAGTGACGACTTTGTCTTTTTGTCGGGCTTCAAAGGTATACGCGGCTTCACTAATTAAAATTCCGTCCTCTTCAAGTATCTCCCCTTGTCTTGTTCGCTGAATTTGCCTCCTCTAATGCTGGCGTGGATTTGTCTTATGTGCTTTGACCAAAGCGCTTCCTTCAGAAATTGGAGACTCTTCCAAAAGCACTCAAGCAAGGAGGACACAACAGGTCCCTTTGTAATCCGTCTTTACTAAGCTTTGGATGATCCTTGTCATCAACCTATATTTAATCAGCTCCCAAATACTTTACGAATATTGAACCTGACCTTTCCCAGCAATATTCGAATTTAAACAAATCTCCAGGTCGTATTTTATGCAATTGATTTCATTAAAGAAATCATCCTCCAAAGTGGATCGTTTTGATTTATCTTTTCTTCCAAATGCGATTAAGGAGGTGAGCAAGGAGCTCTTGTTAGTTTCCAAAATCTTCTCTTTTTGTCTCTTCAAGCTGCTCAATCATCCAGCATTTGTCTTCTTGTGCAGGGCATTTAATATTGATTTCCTTCTTGTGTTTGTATTGCCTCCACCAATTCTCAGCAATTTGAACATTCAGATTGGCTTCCTGGAGCCAAATAGAATACTCTCTCCTCCTTCGATGAAAAATTAAAATCTGAAATTTATTTTCTCAACAAAGGATAATCTCTTCAACCCCTGATGTTTCTAATTTTTTATTTTTTTTGAAACCCTAATAGTCTGAAATTTTTCTTTTTGACACCCAACATAGGATGGCAGGAGTCAAGCTCTGATACCACTGTAAGAACTCGTCTTCTCCCAACTACTAGTGCTTTGTTTTGTGCCTTTTGGGTTTTTTAGGGTTTTAATGATTTTTAATAAAATAATGCATAAATGGAAAAGATGCATAAAAGTTGGAAATAAGATTACTCTTAAAAATGGAAGCTGCAAGCCAAAATCTTATTTCATTTATTCTTCAAGATTTTACAATCAAATGCATACCGGAAAACAATCTTCAAATACTCAGAGATGATGAAACCCTTATTCTGAAACTCTCCTGAAAATCCGATAAAGCACAAACTTGACCTCTGGATGAAGCCAACAATTAAGCACCTTCAGCTGATATTTCACAACCTCAGAATGTTGTTGCAATGAAACTGCTACGCTCTCCAATGAAAATACGCTAGCAGAAACCCTAGGGCTCCCTTCTCCAAATGCCAAAGAGAAATCATAAACAATTATTAAATCCTGGATGATTAAGAAATGAGCTCTTAAGTCCTTTTTTATTCTTTTCGTGGAGAGCTCAAACACTTCTCTTGTCAATGTGGGATAAAAGATATATTTCCACTTTAATATTCCACTTAACACACTTTATTAAAATTAAAGTCACTTTATTATTATAAAGTTACTTTATAAGTTTATAATAACATTAAAATATTTAAATAAATCACTTAAGTCACTTAAACTTTAATATCTCTTGAAATACTTGTCTAATTGCTATGTCATCTGAACTAGGAGTCGACTCTCCCTATTCTCCATGTGATCGGATGCCCGTCTAAAAATAGAAACCCTGAACAATGACTTAATATAAATAGCAAGTATGTGAAATTGAGTCAACTGAAGGCTAAGCTTGAACCCACACAAGGCGCTAAAGGAGAAAACCACTGATCACTGCCAAAAGGGACCCTCTAACCAGACATATTAGCCTACGAGGGCTAGGAATAGGCTAAATCCACCAAACTCTGATGCTCGCAAAATTGGGGACATTACAAAAATCTTCGATAAATCATTGTAGTGGTCCTATAGCAACACTATGTAAACTTTGAAAACTTGGCCAAAAACAGTGTTCCACGGGGTTTCGGGGACGGGGACGAGGGGATGTGTTTCGGGGATGCGGGGGTCTAAGTTTGGGGGCAGCAGGGGGATGGCGTGGGGACAGCAGCAGGGTGCTGAAATACATATAGTGCTTGAAAAAATAGTTATAAAAAGATGTATAAGTATAAGAATTATACATCTTGGAGACAACTAGGAGTCCCCTAGACATCTTGAGGACACCCCCAACATCCTCAAAGTCCTAGAGGTGTCTTGGAGACAGCGACATTGGTGGTGGGATGGTGGCGCTGGTGGGGGGCTGGTGGGGGGACGTCCCCCCCCAAGTCCCCAAGTCTCTGAGACGTCCCCCTTTAAGAAACGCGAGGATTTTTGGGGGGACACGTCCCCATGGAACACTGGCCAAAAATGCCAATTTGATGATGTGGTACAATGTTCTTGCAAATATGAATCAAACAACCACAATTAATAAACCCAAATGCAATCCTTGAGTATAATTGCTTCAAAGAATATTATGAGAGTTCATCCCCAAATCCCATTATGGAAAACCAAGAGGGATTTTGTCTTCCAAATCTCCAACACCAAGGCTTTTTGTCCTTGAATGCTTCAATCTCCAAAATGGAAGAAATAATGAAATGAAAAAATCGGATATGATAGAATAGGATGATTTAATGTGAGCCTTGGCTTCTCTTTTATAAACACCTACTTTGGGCCCTCTATTTTTATTTTTTATTTTATTTTTCTTTTCCCTCCAAGCATTTAAAAATACTTTTAAATTACATCCAAAGGCCCCTTCTTGAATTACATTTTGAATCAAGTGTTAAAAGCACTTTTTTTTAAATATTACATAGGACTTAAAATAATATGTAAGTGCCCTTTTGAAAATAAAGTGACTGAGACCACTTAAAATGTCGTTATTTTTCCTCCCCTTGCTTTATACTTTAGCCTATGAGAGATGGGGGTAGACTAGAGGTCTTCTCTATGGATATAATCTTGAAATGGGAACATGGCATAATATCATCCTCGACAAAAGCAAGCTTTGAATGCAATGAACCCCCACTGATGGCTTTCTTTGTCCCTCCTCATATGCTGCCACTTCCGTTTTCCATTCCATCGCCTCCCTCTCAAGATCAGCCATATCGTTGCCAATTATCAACTGCCCAATCAAAATATGAATTGATGTCATCGATATTGAGCACCTCATGTGTCTCCTGCCCCTCTACCTTGTTTGCATGCAAACTCAAACACCACTACTAAAGAAAACATAGTTCAAAATGATGAAAAATGATCACTTTTTCTCCTGAATAGTCTTAGCCAAGCATAGTTGATTTCTCAAATGGAAATCACAAGTTTATGCCTAGTTTTTAGCAAGTTTTAACTAGGTTGCACACAAGTTTTTCGAAATAACTTAATGCCAAGTTATTCATGATTAACTCGCATGCCAATTCAACTCATGAGATTCATGAGTTTCTTGTGAGTTTTGCATCTATGATAAAACCCTCACTTAAGTAGCACAATTCCCCTAAAACCAAAACTTATTGTCTACATAAACCGTATGCTCCCTAAAACTTGATCTTGTCTAGATATAAACCCTAGAGAGGTCCAAAAATTAATTACCTAATTTGCTATCAAAGTAACTAATGATTCAACTATGCTCTTGCATCATCTACCATCAATTTATATCGAATTTATTTTTCAATATTTTGCAAAGATCTTTGCAAGATTAGAAATAGTATGTATAGAAAAAGCATTCAAATAGGGTCAAGTAATAGATTGGGGCAAG
Source organism: Sequoia sempervirens (assembly GCA_007258455.2). Classification (NCBI taxonomy): domain Eukaryota; kingdom Viridiplantae; phylum Streptophyta; class Pinopsida; order Cupressales; family Cupressaceae; genus Sequoia; species Sequoia sempervirens. The sequence goes on along the minus strand of VDFB02134648.1, from coordinate 13,660 downwards.
TACGGCAATATGGGATGCAATGAAAAGAATTGGCTGAGTTTCATATTTAGCAAGACTCAAAAGAAAGTGATGGAGTAAGGAGTCAATCTCTATCCTTCTCATCCAATGTTAAGCAATCATGTCCCTTGACCAAGCAAGTATGTTATGTCCCCTTCCTAAGTTGTGATAGTTTATCAGGATTAGCCTATTCCTTGCATTCCCATAGGCTAATATGGTTGGTTAGGGGACTCCTCAGCTCATGCTAACGTGTTCGAGACTTCAAGGCTATCTTTCTGGCACTTTCCAAAGTAGTTTCGGGCATTGGGTCCATTACTATTTTTACTAAGTCACCTCCTAGGCAGAGGCAACGTACTTTCATGTTTATCTTTCCTCTAGATGCTCGGTTGTGATGCCTAATGTTGTTTTGGCGGGATTCTATGGCTTGGAGAATTTAATTTAAAATAGCGCTAAAGTTCTAAAGTTAAATTAAAATATTTAACTTTACTTTATTTTATTATTTTAAAAGGTGACTTTTTTGGGAGACATAAGGAATGTTTTAAAAAGATTAAATATTTGGCTTTTTAATGGGACACCCAAGAGGGAGATATAAAGAGGTTTTAAAAATTAAATAAAGCATATTATTTTTCCAATATGGGGCATGGGGTTTTGGGAGTGATACAAAAAGCAATTTTTGAAGCTCATTTGAAAGATATGCTTGATACTTTCTTGGAGAGAACTACAAGTTTTTACCAGCAGCTTTGTAAGGACGAAAACCCTTGCAAAGAACATCCATTTCGGTTGTGAAAGATCGACCTTGGTAGATTTATTGTTGCAAGTATGAGCAGTTGGTGTTGTTATTGATGTCAACAAGCTTGCATTGTCATTGGTGTCAACTATATGAGAAGGAGATTGTTACAAGAGCATGTGTTGTCTATGTTGTTGCATTGATGATGCTTTGATTAGTTGCATTATGTTCTCATTAGTAAGCTAGTGATGTCAACCTTTGGTGTTGCTTTGATAAGATTTTGTCTATGGTTGAGGAAGTGATGAAGATGATGAGGATGTGTCTCTGGTGCTTGGTTTCCAACTGCTTTTGAGAAAATTTGATAAAAAGAGGAAACAGTGAGTTATAGTGTGTTCTAGGTTGAAAAGTAGGGTTTTGGTGTTGCTCCGCATTTCTTCTAGGTTGAAGATCTGCCTATGCATTTCGGATATGTTTATCAGAGGTGTTCAGAGGTGTTGTATCCAAAATTTGGTGTGTTGAATCATTGTACAAAAGAAGTTTTGTTCACCAGTATGTGAACTATGTATTGCAGGGGTGTCTAGGAGAAATGTTTTTGCTCCACGTTTTTCCGCACTTTGGTCTCAGGTCTTGCAGATCTGAAGGTGTGCTGATAGTGCTGGTATCTTTCTTCAATCGAAGTTGTTTGAGGTTTGGTGCTTTGGGAGTCAATTTCTTAAGTTATAGTGCATGGCAGAGTTGTTTGACTGTACTAGGTGTGTACATTCTTCAGGTGGAAATTGTTGTGAAGGAGTTTGTTGGATTTTACGGTATTTGTGGAGTGTACAAGTTGTCATTGGATCAAAGGAAGCATGTACTTAAAAGTTTAATGGTGTTCACACGGGTAACGGCCAACCTTGGTGTTTACACTAATTGCGGTGGATGTTTATTGTTTGTAGAAGCGTGTTGTAGCCTAGTGTTATAGATTTGGGTCCCAGATAAGGATTGGTGTGGTTCGCCTTCACTTCTATCCGCCACGGAAATGTTTTAGTGCCAACCTAATTTGAATTTGCATAGTTGAGGTGCATAGCCGACCTTGGAGAGTATTTTCAAGGTTGAAGATGATATAAATATGAGTTGAGTTGTTGAAGGATGTGAAGAGAGATGAGTAAGATGCGAATGAAGCAAATTGCAAAGTGTTAAGAGTGTGAATTTGGGAAGTGCAATGCGAGCTTTCATGTATTAGATTGTTGGATGCAGTGAGCAGAAGGCGTCTACAATTCTATAGAGAGACTGCGAAGGTGTTAGTGATATTGCGGTGGATTTCTTTTGCTTTGAGATGGATTTCTCATTGTAACACTCTTCTCTATCTTCTCTTCTATTCTGGCAGTGAGCTTTTCTTTCTCTTGGGCAGTGAGCCCTTTGTATTCGGTACTAATATTACTTTATATTGTGAGCTAATCCTCACCATGGTTTTTCCCATCTTGGGTTTTCCACATAAATCTGGTGTTCTCTTGTGCATGGTGTTGATTTGATTCAGTTTTTGTTATTTGCTTTTCATGTTAAATCATTATAACAGATTAAGGGTTAATTCAACGAATGTCTTGTGCATTTAACATTTATTTATAGGGAACTCATTTTGAAAACATTCAAAGCTTTGTGGATTGGATTTCATTAAGATTTTGAGAGGGTTTATATCAGAAATTTTTAAGCATATTGGGGGAGGGCAAATAGTAGATTTAAGACACCAATTTGCAGATTTCAAGGCGCTTCCTTTGCTGGCCATACCACTTCAAGGCAGGCCATACAATTACAAGCGGAGGCGTGTGAGCTAGGGAGTTGGTCGCCTAGTTTTCTGGGCATTTTCTGAGCTGAATGGTGGCACCTAGGTTTGGACAGAAGATGGTTAGGGTTTACGGAGTGGAGAATACACTGAGAATGGAGTTATGAGATTTTTTAGGGTTCCACTTTGCTGCTACGGCATTGTTTCAGACCTGCAACTTCAGTGCACTTGCTAGGTATGATCAAAAATTAAAATCTTCGTAATTCCCAGCCATTCTATACTACTGTTGTAATTTTCTAAGCAATAATCAATCCATTATCTTGCAAAATAATTTGTATCAGACCTAGGTTTTGGTTCCAGCTGTGAGCATATTGTGGAAATCTTTTAAAATCAGTATATATTGCATTTCTATATTGTTGCAAACATTTTCTTTGAGTTGTACATTTCATGTTATTATCAAATTGCAATAGACAATATTGCATCAAAAAAAAAGTAGGGTGCATATTATAGTGGTATCAGAGCAGTTGCATCCTGCCATCCTGGAGGGTTTGGAAAAAAAACAGTGTTATGTCAGTTGAATGAGTAATGCAGCCACCCTAAACACATCATTATAACTTGAGAAGGAACGGGTCAAACACTAGCCTTGAGAGTCAACCAAAGACCGACCTCTTTGCAAGCATTGAAATGGGTGACAGAGAGCAACAAGAACCTAGCACTAGGGAAATGCTAAATGACCTAGCTAGATGGCAGCATGACTTACAGCAAAGTTTAGCTCAGATGGTGGCTCTAACGAACCAACACATATTAGGGAACAACCAAAATGGTGGGAATAATGTTCAAAACAATGGGGGACACAATGGTGGTAACAATGGACATGGAAGGAATAATGGATATGGGGATGGTTCAGTGAATGACAGGGGTACAATTCAGCCGACAAGAACCATAACAGCAAATTCTAGGCCCTTAATGCCTAACTTTCCACCAAGGCATAACATCTAGATGGATAATGAGCCCACTCAACATGAGTTACAGGATCAAATTTTGCAGGATTGGAGGGATTCAGGGCTTAAGTTTCAAGTAGAAATGTCTTTCAGGGACTACATGGACCTCCAATTGAGACATAGGCCTAATAGAGGAAGTAGATATCACAACCATGATCTGTAGAGGAGAGTGGGAAAGCTATCTATCTCATAATATGATGGTTCGGGAAAGACTTCAGCTAGAGCATAGGTTCAAAAGTTATACACATACTTCCATCTTAACCCAATGCCAAAAGACGAAGCCATCAAATATGTTGCAATTCACTTGGATGGTAATGCACATGAGTGGTGGCATCACGGTATGATCATCTTGGGCTATGACCGGATTGACTTCTATGTTGAATTCACAGAGACATTGATAGATAGGTTCGATAAGAAGGATCCAAAGTTACACTTTAAGGAGTTAGCTCAACTCAAGCAATGGGGTTCAGTGGATACATATATAGCAGATTTTTAGAGGCTCTTTGTGTTGGTGACTGATATATCGGAGAGAAGGTTGATTGTATTGTTTGTCGATGGTCTTGTAGACCGCCTGAGAAGTTGGATCAAGGCCCTCAATCCACCTACTCTACAGGATGCCATTAAAAAGAAAGGAGGCCCTCTTCTTCCAAAAACAAATTTCAGTCTTAAGGATTTTCCCCACAAGAAGGACAAGGATAAAAGACACTTCTCTAAGGATTTCAATCCACCTAAGAATGTGTCTAACAAGTTGGACATCGATCAGCTAAATGAGCTTAGATGCAAGAAATTGTGTTTTCATTGTAGGGAACCTTGGGACCCTTCACACAAAAGTGTCATTAAGGCAAAGGCCAAACAGATTGAGTATTTTTCAGCTGATGATACTACATCAGAAAATTTTGATTAGCATTCTGAATTTGAAAGTAGTGATGGGGAGAGTGCAGCAGATGAGGCTGAAAAAGAACACGGATGAGGTGTTATTGCCCAACTTTCTAGCTTTTAGAAGGTTGGTTCTTTCAAGGTTAGAGGAGTACTTTGTGGGCAGCGAATAATCACACTAATTGACATAGGTGCTACTCATTTCATTGATGAGGGGCTCGTGGCTAAGAGAGAAATCCAAACAAAAAATTTTGAGGGGTTTAAGGTGATGGTAGCAAATGGTTTTACCCTTACTTGCACACATAAATCTCTAACTTGGGCATACAGTTGGGAGAGTATCAATTGAGGGATGATTTCTATGTGGTAAGTATAGGGGAAACAGATATTGTCTTGCGTATGCATTGGATGCGTACACTTGGTGAGTTCACCGTGAACCTAAACGCTATGGAGATGAAATTTGAATCAAAGGGCAAGAAGATAGTGCTCGAAGGGATGTCAGATGATGGTGCTAAAGTGGTCTCCTTCAAAAGAATGGAGAGATTGATTCGACATGACTAGGTGGAGTGGGCAACTGAGTGTATCATAATGCCTACAGTTTCAGAGCAGAAAAAAGTTCATCACCCAAATATTCAAGCTTTTCTATCTAAGCATAGCAAGGTATTCAGTAGTATACCACCTAGGAGACCTCCTACAAGAGGGATTGAGCACATAATTGAGTTGGAAGAGGATGCTAAGCCCGTGATCACTACACCTTGCCACCATCCTAAGAGGCATAAGGATAAGGTTGAAAAGGCAATCAAAGAATTGTTGGACATGGGACATGTCAAGCCTAGCAAAAGTCCCTTTGCTTCTTCTATAGTGTTGGTCAAGAAGAAGGATGGTTCAATGTGCATGTGTATTGACTACAGATCCTTCAACAACAAAAAAAATTAAGAATAGGTACCCCATTCCGCGCATTGATGAGCTTATTGATGAATTACATTGTGCATGCTACGTCTCCAAAATCAACTTAAGATCAAGGTATCACCATATTCGGGTTACGGAGATAGATGCAGAGAAAATAGCATTCAGATGTCACTTTGGGCATTCTAAGTTATGGTGATGCTATTCAAGTTGACTAACACACCGGCTACATTTTATCCATGTATGAACAGGGTGTTCAGAAGGAAGCTCCGAAAATCTGTGTTGATCTTTTTCCATGTCTTGGGATGAGCACTTGAGGCATCTTGAGGAGGTGTTGAGCATTTTAGAGGAGTCGTTCTATGCCAAGGAGTCTAAATGTGACTTTGGCATGATTAAATTACTTCATCTTGGCCATATTATCAGCTCTGAGGGGGTCAGAATAGACCCAAATAAGATCAAAGCAATCATGGACTAGCCACCACCTACAAATCTATCACAGCTTAAAGCATTTTTGGGTTATATGGGTTCTACAAGAGGTTCGTGAAGGGTTTCTCACAAGTGGCAACTCCCCTCACAAACTTAACTAAGGGGGAATTTGTTTGGTCAAATACGGCTCAACAATATTTTGATCATTTCAAACAGATCATATGTACTTGCCTCATACTAGCCATTCTTGATTTTTCTAAGCCCTTTGTTTTGGAGTGCGATGCCTTGGGGGAGGGGATTGGAGCAGTGCTAATGCAGGATAAGCATCCCATTGCCTTTGAGAGCAAGAAGCTAAGGGGTGTTGAGAGGAGCTACTCGATTTATGACAAGGAGATGCTAGCCATAATGCATGCATTGGCCAAAGTTCAGGCCTTATCCATTAGAAGGAAGGTTCATTGTAAAAACGGATCATGACAACCTAAAATACATCCTAAGTCAAAAGGACTTGAATGATAGGCAGCAAAAGTGGGTGAGTAGGCTCCAGGATTATGACTTTGACATCAAGTATGTCAAAGGTAAGACAAATATTGTTGCTAACGCATTGTCCAGGAGACCTACTTGTGCTCTTTAGTTGAGATATCGGTTGATTGGAGGGAGTTAACTACAACAAAGTATGTTAAGGATCTATGGGCTACAGGTATTCTTGATGGGACCACACAAGATGATAGGTACAAGGTAATTGATGAGTTGATCTTCTATAAGGACAGGATTTACTTGGTACCTATTTCAAGGCTCAAGGCAATAATTTTGAGGACTTTCCATGATGCACCTATGGCTGGTCACCCAAGGTTCTTCAAGACATATAGGCAGATCCGGGAAAGGTTTATTTGGAAGGGGCTTAAAAACGAGATCCTCAAGTATATCAAAGAGTGTCCCACATGCGAGCAGAATAAACATGAACACACCTATCCAGCGGATTTGTTGCAGCCCCTACCCATTCCCTATCAGAAATGGGAAAGCATCTCTATGGATTTATCACAAGGCTATCGAAGGTTCAAGGCAAAGATTGTGTCTATGTTGTTGACAGCTTGAAGAAATTTTCTCATTCCTTTGCCATTTCAGTGACATATACAGCAACACTGGTAGTTGATCTATTTTTTAGGGAGATCCTTAGGCTCCATGGGATGCCAAAGAGCATTGTGAGTGACAGGGACAGCAAATTCCTGAGTTTATTTTGGCAAGAGCTTTTCAAACTAAGTGGAACTAAGCTTACTCCAAGTACTAGTTATCACCTACAGATTGATGGGCAAACGGAAATAGTGAATAAGTGGGTGGAGGGGTATCTCAGGAATTACGTTTCAGGGCAGCAGAAGGCATGGGTCAAATGGTTGCACCTTGGGGAGTATTGTTACAACTCCACTTAACACGTCTATCAAGATGTCACCGTTTATGGCACTGTACGAGTATGAAGCTTCGAACTTTATTGAGCTGCTATTTGGGGACAATAAGGTACCTAAGGCTAGGGATTTACAACAGGAGGGTTAGGACATTATGAAATCTCTGAAGTAAAATTTGCAACAGGCCCAAAACCAACAGAAGATGTATGTTGATCAGCATTGTACAGAGCGTAGTTTTGAGGTGGGTGATATGGTATACTTGAGATTACAGCCCTATAGACAATCCACACTCAGGAAAATTCAAGAAAAGAAGCTTAAGTCATGGTTCTATGGTCCCTTCAGAGTCTCCAAACGGATTGGGGAGGTGGCTTATAAGCTAGAGTTGCTAGCTAATAGTAGAGTACATAATGTATTTCAGGTGTCTCGCCTTAAAAAGACATGGGGCACAATGTGGTTCCCTCCTTGGAGTTGCCACCTTGGATGAGGAGGGGAAGTTGGTTTTGATCCTTGAGGCGATTATTGATGTCAGGGAGCATACTCTACGGAAGAGGACAATCAAGGAGTATTTGGTTAAGTGGAAAAACCTACCAATTGAGGATGCAACATTGGAGGAGCAGATTTTACAGCATCCAGAATTGCAATTGCTTGGGAGGACTATAATGTCCCTTCCTAAGTTGTGACAATGATTATCAGGATTAGCCTATTCCTCAAGTTCCCGTAGGATAATATGGTTGGTTAGGGGACTCCTAAGCTATTGCTAACGTGTTTGGGACTTCAAGGGCATCTTTCTAGCACTTTCTGAAGCAATTTTGAGCATTGGGTCTGTTACTACTTTTTAGTAAGTCACCTCGTAGGAAGAGGCGGTGTATTTTCATGTTGATCTTTACTCGGGATGCTAAGTTGCGATGCCTATGTTGTTTTACGAGATTCTATGGCTTGGGGATTTTAATTTAAAATAATGTTAAAGTTATAAAGTTAAATTAAAATATTTAACATTACATTATTTTATTATTTTTTAAAAGGTGACCTTTTTGGGAGACATAAGGAATGTTTTAAAAAGATTAAATATTTGGCTTTTTAATGGGACGCCCAAGAGGGAAACATAAGAAGGTTTCAAAAATTAAATAAAGTATATTATTTTTCCAATATGGGGCATGGGGTTTTGGGAGTGATACAAAAAGCAAGTTTTGAAGCTCATTTGAAAGATATGCTTGATACTTTCTTGGAGAGAACTACAAGTTTTTACCAGCAGCTTTGTGAGGACGAAAACCCTTGCAAGGAACATCCATTTCAATTGTGAAAGATCAACCCTGGTGGATTTATTTACAGGCAACTCATTTTGGAAACATTTGAAGCTTCGGGGATTGGATTTCATTGAGATTTCGAGAGGGTTTATATCAGAAATTTCTGTGTATATTGGAGGAGGGAAAATAACAGATTTAGGACACCAATTTGCACATTTCAAGGCACTTCCTTTGCTAGCCAAACCACTTTAAGGCAGGCCATACAGTTCCAATGAGACATGTGAGCTAGGGAGCTGGTCACCTAGTTTTTTGGGCATTTTCTAAGATGGATAGTAGCGCCTAGGTTTGGACAGCAGATGGTTAGGGCTTACCGAGTGGAGAATATGCTAAGAATGGAGTAATGAGTATTTTTTAGGGTTTCAGTTTTCTGCTACAGCGTTGTTTCAGACTAGCAACTTCAATGCACTTGTTGCGTATGTTCCAAAATTAATATCTTTGTAATTCTCAGCCATTCTATACTGCTTTTGTAAATTTCGGAGCAATAATCAGTCCATTATCTTGTAAAATAATTTAGATCAGACCTAGGTTTTAGTTCTAGCTGTGAGCATATTGTGGAAATCTTTTAAAATCAGTATATATTGCATTTCTATATTGTTGCAAACATTTTCTTTGAGCTATACATTTAATGTTATTATCAAAACTCTATTGCCGTTTCTATTTCCACCTCTGGAGTGTGGATTGGAAACGAACAGCCATGCACAGTTAGACTGCTCTTCGAATTAGGAGGGGAAGCTCCCTCTTTGCTCATTATGTGTAAAAAGAAAATGCTAAACTAATTGCTTATCTTTTTATCTTAGCTGAGAGCACAAGGCTATAAAACTCTTTGCGTCGTAGCTGAGGTTTTCTCTAGTTTTATAACTTCAACTACAACTAGGCCTAAACTAATGACGCTTCTAACTTCTCAAGTAAATTCAGAGCAAGAAAATTTAAAGTAAACAAGGAATGATTGATTTAACACAAAACTTAGATAAACTTGTTTCCAGAATACATCTGAAGACTCATTGTACTTTCAGATGAAAGTTGAAATAAAGATTATGAAAGCAAAACACGAAACAATAACCCCGAAAGATTTTGAGACTGTAGATCAAAGCAAGGTAGGCATAGGATTTATTTCCTCAAACTCCAACAGTAATCACACATCTGGGACAGTAGATTGTAGCTACAATAGGCATACAATTTAAAATCAAACCAAATTACACAAACAAAGTTGAACATATACTAAATAACAAAGAAGCAGGCCAAAATAAGCTTAGTGTTTTGTTATCACAAGCACGGTTAAAAAATAATGAGCAAGGTTACTCTTATTTATACACAAACACAGGAGTAGGGAACCCTAAAATCTCCCTATGTTAACAATCATTCTTTCCAATCATGCAAGATTTATTCCTATGTTTAAACAAAGATAACTAACAATTAACTGGAATGACTAACATCAGTTAAATGATCCAAAACTAAAGAAAACAACAACTGTACAATAGATGTCTTCAAAGATAGACATGCATGAAAAGAGGATTGCCAGATAACTTGGAAAAGGCATCAAGTTAACTGTTGTTTTAAATTGTATCCTTGGACAACGTTCCATGCCTCAACTAGTAGTTTACTCATCGGCAACTTGAGCAATCAAGTCCTCTAGAAAGCTGTTAACTGCCTCTGCTTCTGGAACATTGATACTCTTCTAAATGATGTAATGTCTCTACAACATCTCTTCGCCATCCGCGATCTGATTTAGAAATTCACTTCTCCTTTCAACTGCTTCATCAAATCTCGTTGACATTGGTGCAACTTGACTCAACTTGCAATCAACAAGGTCACCATTGAAACTACTACGGATAAGGTTTTGGATAAGGTTTTGAAACTCCATTTGTACTTCGCTGAGATCAATGTAATCACCATCCTCACGTTGATATTGGCAAGGAATTTGTGACACAAATTTTCTTACGAACCTGATAGTACTTGCCACCTTTTGTCTACATTCAGCCATTTCTACGGATATTGCTTCGTAGGTTTTTACTTTGAAGATGTTTGTTCTCTCCAAGTAAAAAAATTCTGCTTGTTTTCTTCTGTAGTGACTAAATTGTACGCCATCCTCAAGTCAAAAATGATGATCTTGTCCCTAGGCTTCCTTTCCGCCATGCTCTGCTCTAACTCCTAAATTCCTGAGCGAAGATCGTGGGTGTTGTACCTCAATTGGTACATCTCTGCAAGTATGAATCTGCCCCTGGTGACGAATTCTTCTACCCAATCTCTTAGATGTTTCCCATATATAACCAACTGACTCGGCTGATTTTGATCTGCAAATGATTCCAGCATCTGTGGGAGCAAAGCGATGACATGTGAAGTACCGTGAAGTAGGTTGGAGATGTACTGCCACAACTGTTGATTTTCAGCCTTGAGGGTTGCCTTGTCTTCTCCATCTTTGAGCACTCTCTCCTTTAGGTTAACTGATGCAACCTCAAAGAGATTTACATTAGCTTGTTGCATGCTTCTACCAAAGTTGGCTTTGACCAATGTGAAGTCATCAACCTCAACCTCGTTGGCATTCTTGTCTTCCGGTGGTGTAGCAATCTCAATAACCACCTCATTGTCAACATTATTCTCCACGTGAACTTGCTTCTTGAGTTTCTTTCCTAATGTGTTTTGGTAGACATTATCAAACTCTGCAAAGTCCAACTAGTAAAAATCCTTTCTCCTCTTCCTACCCAAGAGGTTCTCAAGCCAAGACGAAGAGTCTCAACTAACTTCACTGGGAGGATTAGCTCTAGTCTCATCAGCTCCTGATGAATGAGTTGGTGTTGAGATGTCACGAATTGGTGAATCAGACTCCAAATCAATATGAATTGGAGAAGACTACAGTGATGACAGAAGAATGGGAGGCTCTGCTTCAACTTCTGGTACTAATTCAACTGTATCTTCAGTTGCATCCACTTGTTCTTGTTGATTCCTAATAGGAGACTGCATCTTTTCCTTCAAATTCATCTACATCCTACAGTTCTTTGTACCCTCTAGAGGATTGCTCATCACTTTCACTCTGGGTTTTCATCTAGAGGTGGAAGGTAGTGTGGTGGGAACCATTGGCGGCTCTGTAACTAGAGTGACTACCCTTCATGTGATCTTGCTATTCAAGAATAGCCTGTTGTTCTTTACAACCTGATTGGCCCTTTCCTCTAAGGTGCTCTCTTTGGTGTACCAATCAATTGGTCGAAGTGGCTTCTGATGTACCTGATCTCTAGCATATGTGGGAAGTAAAAATTCTCCATCATCATCTGATAAACCCTCCACATCTTCTGATAAGAAATCAGCAATCTGAGGAAGAGTAAATCTACTGTAATTACACCTGCGCACTTCAAACTCATCTTCACAACTAAACCAAAAATCTTCCATTGTAGGTTTATGTGAAGAATTGTGACCAACGTGTGCTGCCAAGAGACCCCAAGAGTCATATGAACGCCTTTCTATGAGAAACTTGAGATTAAGCTTTGACATTTCATTGCTCATCAACTTACCGTCCGCTGCTGATTTGCATCTGTATATACCCATCTCAAAAGGGAAACTGGCAACAGAATTGCATTTGTTACGCAAAAAGGTGTTCACTTCATGCAATAGCCTTAGGAACTCCATGAATACTACCTTATCCGATGGATATCGAGGTAGCATGGCTGGACTGCCTGAGAAGCCATATATGCGAACGTAGGAGAATGTGGAGAATTGGATAAACCAATCAGCCCAATCCGCCATTGCCAATCTGGCATCTTTTGAAAACCGTATATGCAACTCATTGTCAAGATCCCGCACTATATGCATCAGGGAAAAATCATTCACTCGCTTGAAATGTCGCTCTAACTGTGAGAACTCTAACTGCGAGTAATGCTCATACACCTGCTCCACACCCAGAGTTCTAACAACATTCATATCTCTAAACTTGCCTTGAAAGGCTATTAGATATACGAGGTATGAAATCATATGGAATTCATGGACCTTGAATAACCCTATCATCTAGCTATGAAAAGTGTCACTAATCAAAGTTAGCCAATCGTAGTGTTCTCTATTGTTGACAAGTTGGGACATGATGTAGAACATCCATGGCTGGAACTTATGGGCTTCTACTTGACCTGTGACTTGGTTGACCAGAGTGATCATGACAGCAAACTCATCCTTGAACTCACCACATCCAACATTCCTTGGAAAACTATTTCGTTTCTCTTTGAGCCAACTTTGTGCCATCCTTTTTTGGCACTGTTCCTTTTGTGTATTCCACGCCTTTTCCAATTCTTCAGTTGATATAATGAGGTTATCTGGACATGGTGGAATAGCAAAACACCTCTCAATGTCTCCTGGCTTGAGGCTGAAAATTATTCGCCCATCTACTGATTGGATTTCCCGTGAAGTGGGATTGTAATGCTTGACACAAGCAATTACAAACTCGATGTTTTGTGTCGAGATAGGAAAAGAGGTTGTTGCCAGTAACCCAGATTGTTCAAGATTTTGGATTGTGATGCAATCTACGCCTTTCAAAGTGTCCAGATCAACTATTGTGTAATGTCCCCATTCTTGAAGTGAGCGTAGAGTTGTGTAGTAGCTCATTCTCCATTCCCGTGAGCTACTCGACTTGGTTAGGGAATGATATTTTGGCCAAGAGAGAGATATTTTGATGATTTTGCAAAACGGAGAAAAAGGAAATATTTTTGATGTAAAATAAAATATAATATTTAATTACCACTTGATGATGCCAAAATAATTTTATTAAAAAATAGAGTGGAACCTAGGAGGGGGTCGTCCACCTTGGGAGTTATAAGGAGAAAATAAAATATTATTTTATTTCCCTCTTAGTGGCCGCCTAGACCCTTGGGCAAAATAATTTTAAAAAAATAAAAAATAATAAAATTATTATTATCTTATTTGGGTCGGCCTTGTCTTGGACGGCTAGGAAAAAAGTTTATCAGGTCTTGTGCTTCATTTTTGGCATCATGTTTGGCTTGGCTTTTGCATATTGAGTTTATCTCTTGGCTGAAGACAAATTTCAGTCCATTCAAAGTGATGATCCCTCGATAACTAGGGTTTGGTGATCGCCCCATTCTCGTATTGAGAGGTGGATGCAATCAGTATTCATCATAGAGTTTATTGGAGACATTTTTGCATATTTCTAGCTAGGGTTTTGAAGGTGAATTTTCAGATTCAGACACTTACAGATTTTTCTTGAGCAAGCCACCTTGGGCGATCCATTCTAGGGACTGTTTGGAGCATTTACAAATCAGTTTCAGAATTTTTGGAGG